>VDFB02383444.1:0-10021 GCA_007258455.2 Sequoia sempervirens | reverse complement strand
GATTTATTGGTTTATTGGGAATGATTTAATTTTTATGTTGCAATCTTATTAAGTTAGTTTTGAGTCCTTTCTCTTTAGTGATTATTGGTTAGTATAGTCGATGTGGGAAATTTGTTGTTAAATTGTGAAACCTTATGGATTGTCGGTGTTTCTTGTGCGTCTTGATTATGGTTTTCCTTTATTCTGGTAGCGATGTGGGAACCTTGTGTAATCATGTATTTAGTTGTTATTTATCGAAAACCCTTGTTCCAGAGGCTTGCTTAATTTTAATGTTCTCTTCATCTTGATTATACTTTTGGAAATTGATACTCTATGGTTTTTGTTTGGAAGGGTTGAATGTCGTTGTAAGATCTTTTGATTATGAGTAATTGCGAGAGGGTTAATGCCTCGTGTATCTGGTTTTTGGTGTTTTGGTTTATATTTGATAGTTCAACCCTTGCCTGCTTTGAGATATGTTACGGGTCATAGAGAGAGTGGCTCTTCGTGGGCGCCAGTGCCTCAGGATGAGGAAAGGCTCAAGATAACCCACGAAAGAGTAGTTAAACAAGTGATAATCTAAAAAATGGAATTTAGGGGGTTGGGTAGTTAAAAAACACAAGATAATAAAACATTGGATTTCTCGGCTATGCATTAGGGCTACCATAGACTAGTGATAGACTGAGAAGGTCATGGTTAGCAAAGCCATAGTCTCATCTTCATGAGAGATTATTGGTTCCGCATTAGCTACCCTATGGTGCCGGCGCCTCAGTTAGGAGGAAGGGCCAGGAGATCCATAGATGGGTGCCGGTGCCTTAGTTGGAGGAAGGGCCAGGAGATCCCATGAGGGCTATGCGATGACACTCTCCACTTAACACCCTTGTGCTTTGCTTGTAATTGCCTCTGAATATTGTAATCTTTATGTTGTTTCTAATTTTAGGGCTAGGGGATCCATAGATGGGTGCCGGCACCTCAGTTGGAGGAAGTGCCAGGGGATCCCATGAGAGCTATGCGATGACCCTCCCCACTTGACACCCATTTGACTTGTTTCTTGTTGCCTATGGAATTGTGTATTGAATGGTTGTTTTAGTTTTATATGGAATCATGTTCTTTTAATTGTTTCAGATTTATTTGGAAATGTATTTTAGAGGTTGCGGTTCTTCTAGATTTTGTATTCATCTTGTTGTTTCAGATTCTTGTGAATTTGGTTTATGATCTTACTATTTAGTCACTTGTACATTTGGTGATACTTTGTTTAAATGTGATGAGTTTCATAGGGTTATCTTGTTATGTGATTTGTGAACGTTGATGGTTGTCCATTGTATGCTTTGAGTTGTACTTGTTTTGTATCATGTTGATGTTGATTCGGTTTGACTTTCATGGTCGGGTTCACTTCCTCGTCACCTCTGAGCACAGGGGGTGAGTTACTTGTAAGTCACATGGTTGGGTGGAACGTGCTCCGCACCCATTGGGTTCCCCATCAACATCTTGCCTTCTCAACATTCCACAGTGGAGTTGTACCAGTGATCAATTGTATTTCATATTTCATTATTCTTGTATCAATCCCCATGTTGGGAAATTCAATGTAATTCAGTTATCAGAGATTGTAATGTAACATTAAAACAATGATGTAATAGCTAGGATCTTTTGTATCTTTATTAAGAGATTTATTATGGATGTATTATGTGATGTTAATTATACTTGCATCGTGGTTATTGGATGTATCATTGTTTATGGTGATTATAAAATATAAATAATATTGTTGTAATCTTTATCTTTATTTATGTTTAGTTGTTGCGATGTAACCTCGCGTGCCCCAGAGAACTAAGTGTGTTAATGATATGTAATGTGTTATGTAATTATGGTATAATGTATTTGCATGTTTAATTTGATTGGTTTAAAAAAAAAATTATTTTGCATTGTGTGTGTTCTCTGGGGTTTGCACGACGGGCGTTACAGCTTGGTATCAGAGCATAGGTTCATACACTAGACACTATGTGTGCTCACTATGTAACCTTGCATTTAGTCCCTTGAGTCTAGAGTTTCACTTTACTATTTTCATTGTTGTGAACCTGAGTTTCTTCTGTTAGCCGATATAGGGTTGAAGGTGCTGAAAACTGATAGGAAAGGATAGGACCCTCGGTGTAGTTCGCAATGCACTGATATCCTTCCGATCAAGGATGCACTATGCACCCTTGTGTCATTGTGTGATGTGGTTTCCAGTGATGTGAGTTATGTGTGTGGTTTTGTAAATTGTTCTGCGTGAAGTTTGTTTATTCCATTGCTTTATAATACATCACAATTTAGTAAGCTGCAGTAAGCCATATCATAGGGGGGAGGATGTAATACCCCCATGTTACTAATACTTGCGTATGTTGCTTCTTGCATGACTGTGAGCTTGTTGCTAGTTTCCTGTGGTGATTAGTTCAAGTCTTCCGTAATGAGGATGCGCAGTATTGGGGAATCTTATTTCCTTTTGTTTACCAGCTTCCAGGAGTAAGCAGATTTTATGAGGAGGAGGATGTAATACCCCTCCCCTTACTGTTTAGATTTATTATTTTTCTATGCATTCGTTTGCTACTTCTGATTGTGATGATACTGTTATTGTTTGATGTGGATAGTTAGACGTTTGATGATGCTGTTATTTCATTATGGACATGATTATTTCATATGATGACGCATTATATGGTTGGGTCCTGTGCAGTTGATTTTTGGGGTACTTAGATCATGATAGCGGTGATTTTGGTTAATGCTTATTTATGAGATGATTTATTTGATTTAGAAATGTTAATTTTATTTGGTTATATTATAATTTGTTGAATAGATTATTGATGAGAGGACAAATATAGCGTAACTCATTAGCGAAATTTGCACTTTATTATGTTTCGCGATTCCTTCTCACAATCACCGTGCTGTTTGATAGCCGATTTGCCGCCTTATATATATATGTATGCAAATGTACACAACTTCATCTGTATGCAGGTATTGTAGGTACAAGTGTCGATTCCACCTACTTTGGCAGGACAGGGCAAGCACCAATAGCACAACGGTTAAATGTTGAAACAGAGGTGACGGTGAAGTCCTTCTGTTCCATGATGTCAGATCGTCTCGTTTGATTGGTATTGTTCATTTTTGTAATTGTCATCATTTGTGGTTTGTGTTTTGTATTTTGTCATCTTTTGATTAATGTTGGTACTTTATATGTTGTGGTGTATTTGATTTTAATGATGGAAGTAATTGTTTGTTTTAATATTAGATTTAAATTCTTTTTAAATATTTAGATGATATTAATTATTTTTGAAAGTCATATATTTCAATTAAATGATAATTAAATATTAAATGTGTTTTAACTATTTTAATCAATTATCTAGTGGAGTATAATTATAAGAATAATATATTTAAATTAAATAAGTAATGTGTTGTGCAAGTAAAGTTGCAAAAATAGAAATTAAAACAATAAAACAAATAAAAGAATGAAAAGTTTGTGAGAGCAAATGAGAATACAGATCTGGGTAGAAAGCTTGCTTTTAAAGAATTTTTTATTTTTTTTTTTGTTTTTTTTTGAGTTTTTGAAAAAGAATGGACAATGTCTTTTATTTAATTAGGAAAATTGTAAGTTTAGAGGGGGGAAGATATTTGTTACAGAAGTTGCACAAGATTTGGGCTTTTGTATTTTGGAATTTTAGAAAGGGAGTTTCAATCTGTTTCTGGTGATTTTCCTGGAGAGTTTTCTGAACAAAGAATCAGATTCGAGTTCGAGGGCGAGATACTGTAGAGGAGATTTGGAAGCATGATCAAGGAGCTCTTTGAAGTCAATCGAAACAAACGGGCATCATCAGATTTTCGAATAAGCATTGGACATCAGGTTCCAAATATATTTTCCTTCTAGTAATTTCTCTTTCATCTTTTTGCTTCAGAAAAAACAAAACAAAATTTATTAAATATGATTTGTGTGAATAAGGAAAAACTGTTGTTTGAATTGAAAATTAGTGAAAGATATTAGACTTGAACTCTTAAAAAAAAAGAAGAAAATATATAGTATCGAACTGTTTTCCAATTTGTCAAAAACAAAAGAAAACCTTATCATTAGAAATATTCAACTTAACAAAATAAGATTTAAGGGAAGATGATTTCTTTGTTGAAAATAATAAATTTTGGGGTTTTGGATATATATATTTAGGTATGGTCGAATCGATTCATTGTTTTGTATTTTTCTTTTATTCTGTTATTTATATTTACTCTCTGTATTTTTACTCAATATATTAAAATAAATAAATAAATATATATATATATATATATATATATATATATATATATATATATATATATATATATATATATATATATATACCCTCACCTCTAACTATATATATATATATATATATATATATATATATATATATATATATTTCTTTTGGTTTATATTGTTTTATATATATATTTGATTATTAATCCAAGCGTCTTGTCATTGTTTTGTTCATGGAGTAAAATGAATTTTAATTCATTCTGAATCGAAATCTTGTGTTCGATGGAGTTTGGGGGAAATGTTTTTAAAATTTTTTTTTTAAAAGAATTTTAATTAAAGTCATTATTGTTTGTTGTTCGGAGGGGCCGGCTATGGCCCATTCACCCTCCGTACCTTAGGTGTAGTATGAATTTGCGCATAGCGGTGATCCTGGCTAGCTGCTGGCGTAGCGATCATAATATTGTTATTACCCCGCGATTACCACACTAATGCCACGGCTTTTCATTGACCCGAATGGTTGTTAATTGTTTTTATATGTATATTTACATTCCTGCTGCCACCACCACCTCACTACTCTTTCCTCCTATATATATATTATATATATATATATATATATATATATATATATATAAATACATAAATATATTTATATATATATGTATATATATATTTAAGTTTAAATTTTTTATTTATTTATTATTATTTTTATATAATTATTATTTGTTTATCATTATTAAAATTAGTGATATATATGTATATATATATATAGTTTATATATATATATAGGTTTTAAAGTTATGATTTAAATTAAAATAAAATAAAATAAAAATTGTCATTATGACTATTATAAATGTAGAAAATTTATTATTTTGAAAATTTATTATAAATGTGATAGTATCGATGTTATTGTTTAGGATCTAGTGGTAAATTGGGAAAATTGATTTATTGGTTTATTGGGAATGATTTAATTTTTATGTTGCAATCTTATTAAATTAGTTTTGAGTCCTTTCTCTTTAGTGATTATTGGTTAGTATAGTCGATGTGGGAAATTTGTTGTTAAATTGTGAAACCTTATGGATTGTCGGTCTTTCTTGTGCGTCTTGATTATGGTTTTCCTTTATTCTGGTAGCGATGTGGGAACCTTGTGTAATCATGTATTTAGTTGTTATTTATCGAAAAACCCTTATTCCAGAGGCTTGCTTAATTTTAATGTTCTCTTCATCTTGATTATACTTTTGGAAATTGATACTCTATGGTTTTTGTTTGGAAGGGTTGAACGACATTGTAAGATATTTTGATTATGAGTAATTGCGAGAGGGTTAATGCCTCGTGTATCTAGTTTTTTGTGTTATGGTTTATATTTGATAGTTCAACCCTTTCCTGCTTTGAGATATGTTAGGGGTCATAGGGAGAGTGGCTCTTCATGGGCCCTGGTGCCTCAGGATGAGGAAGGGCTTAGGATAACCCACGAAAGAGTAGTTAAACAAGTGATAACCTAAACAATGGAATTTAGGGGGTTGGGTAGTTAAAAAACACAAGATAATAAAACATTGGATTCCTAGGCTATGCATTAGGGCTACCATAGACTAGTGATAGACTGACAAGGCCGTGGTCAGCAAAGCCATAGTCTCGTCTTCATGACAGATTATTGGTTCGAAATTAGCTACCCTATGGTGTTGGTGCCTCAGTTAGGAGGAAGGGCCAGGAGATCCATAGATGGGTGCCAACGCCTCAATTGGAGGAAGGGCCAGGAGATCCCATGAGGGCTATGTGATGACACTCTCCACTTGACACCCTTGTGCTTTGTAACGCCCCGCCGTGCGAACCCCAAAGGATATTAACACAATAATTACAGCACAATTTTTTTTTTTAAAGTAAACATAACATACATGTAATACATATTAAGTCATAACATGAATTTCATTTAAATAGATTCCTTAACACACATCCCTTGGGGTACACAAGGAGTCACTACATGACTTAGATCCATACAAAAACCATAAAGAATAAAATCTAAAGATATAAAGTAAACATTAACAAATATAGCACATACATGATGATCAATGATAATAAACCATCTGAATACACAAATACATCATATGCATGATCATTCTAACACATTGAATAACAACTGTCATAGCCAATATCCACACCAGGTTTAACATTTCATTATAGTACAATGTTTAAGAAGTACAATGATACAAAAGTGTTCCAAATATGAGTGAAACCATCACCAGATAGCATGATACCAATGAATAGATAAATACAAGAATCATAACTGGCTCCAAGACAAATACACTCTGGAGTCACTACAATAACACCAATCCGCACCTCTCGATCCTCGACTGGGGACCCAATGGGGTGCTTAGCACATTCCACCCGACCATGTGAGTCTGAAGACCCACCCCCCGTGCTAGGAGCTAACAAGAAAGAGACCTCAACCAAGAACATACAACAGGGAACCACAAGACTCAATGACATACAAAAGTATCATAACACTCAGGAATTACAATGACATAATCAACCACATCCAAGAGTCATCAATCTCATCCCATAAATCAAAGCAATAACCAGTAAGCAAATAACCAAAGGATGATTATGAAACACTTCCAAAACATAATACAATTCCAAATTGCAATTAACCAACACAATAACATCATATCACAGTACCATAAGAGTACAAGGTCATAAGTCAAATATCAATGAGATCATTCAAGACCACAAAGTACACCAAAGATAAAATAGGGTAAAACATAAATCATTTCAAACAACTATGTTTCATCAATTCAAGACAAAGAACCACTTCCAGAGGATTTCCAAAGAAACAACATAAGAAGGAGTGTTAGAGGAGAGTGTCATCGCATGGCTTAACATGGATTATCCAGGCTACCACTAACGCAAGGCGTCGCCTCCGTCTACTAACGAATTATCCAGGCACTCAAGCGCTAGGAGCCGCCTCCATCTATGGTTATCCAGGCTTCCTATCTCAAGGTACCGCTCCATAGGGTTGCTCATGCGGAACCATTGACCTTTCATGAAGACAAGGCAACGATCTTGCCAACCACGGCCTTCTCAATCCCCTTTAGTCTGTGGTAGCACTCAAAGGTAGATGAGGCATCAATTATCTTTTTAATGTGATTCTACCCACCCCCTAATTAACTATTTAAATTATCATTTTTTAATTTCACTCTAACGAGGGCTATCCTGGCGCCCCTTTGTGCGCCGACCACCCACTTAGAGCCACTCTCTCTCTCTAGACACTCAAAACACAAAAACCAAAATCCAAGGGTTGTACCACATAATATGAACATTAGATCACAATAGAGAACATGCAAGGCATTACCCATCTCGCTAACAAGTACAACATCAGAGTCTCACAAAGTATCGAACAAATCCCGTACAACCCTTTTAAAATCATGAAACCAAAACACTTGCCACAACAAGGGTACATAAAAGGAGGAACATTAACCAATAGTAAAATAAACCTCTGGAAGATTCTCATAAAGTTACACTAGGGTTTCCCCATCAAAGAACTGACAGCAATAATTGCAAGACTTCAAAGGACTATTTCCAATATAAATATAATGAGAAAATACACCAAAATAAGATCAAAAACTCCACTCAACAACACCAACAACTTCGATACGAACTAAATCGAGAATCCAAGGGAAACCTCTATTTTCTCCTCTCGGAATACCCATAACTCAAGAACTTTTCAATTTTACTCATTAACAACTCAAGCAGAACTGTCAATCATGACAGAGATAACCTTAACCAAATTACCACTTAGGTAGAGAGCAAAAGAAAACATATAGAAATGTAAGTTAAATGAGAGAAAGTCCCTAACTCAAAATCAGCTCACGAAAAGTCACATTGAAAGGACCTATCAAGACAATACATAAAACCACTAATTCAAATATAATATATCCATTCATTCAATAAGAAGTAACTTGAAACCATCTAAAAAGAACATTAGTTTAAAGATCAATCATTTCCAACATTTAAGAATAGCACAATATTATGAAGTGAAAATAACATCCAATGGTTTAAGCCATAAGACACTATTCACAAGTATACTCTTTCAAACACAAATATATTCCAATTTACACATTATAACAACAATCTCCCTTCGAAGATCAACCCACTCAACCCAACAATTTGATCCTGATATCAATCACAAGTATTTTCTAGAACTGTTCTTATAGAAATCCCACAAATCAACTATTAAAAGAATATGAGGGAAATTGACTTAGAACAGATCATCTAATTTTATTCATTTACATAAACCCTTTGTTTAACTAAATATAATTAATCAAGACATTTATCGAATCTACAATCATTCACTAGCCTTTATCGTAATACCCAACTATTTAAAGTTTTCAAATTTATTTACTTCCATTTATCTTATAAATCAATTCTCCCACCTAAATAGAAATAATCCTTATCGCCAATATTATCTACATACAAAACTCTACTTTTCATTATTTCTAAGTTAACTATCCCACTTGAAACTAATCAAATTGAGAATAAACTAATCTATCAATGTTACCCAAATTATTAACACAAGGAAACTCTCTCTCTAATCACTTTACTAACCTACTCAATAACATAATACCTAACTTAAATACCTAATAACTCTAATTTTCTAACTCCTATAAGTAAATCATTTTCTTAATATAAACACATTCATTACAAAGTCTTAAGGAATAATTCCATATCTTATAAGCACCCTACTAAAGAATCATTACTAAAGAATCTCAAGTAATAATTCCATTGATTAACATGTATGTATAATTTGTCTTAAGTTAAATCTCTTATTAAAATAAACCTTATATGATGAGTTAAACAAAAGAAAATAATACATTTAAGGGAAAAGTATCCTATAGTATGATTCCTAGGATGTTCGTAACTAAAATTTCAAGAATGCTCAGCGTGAAAAAGATAACCTAAGTCTCCCATATCCTCATATGTTTAATACTACTATTTGTTCAATATTGAATTGAATCTCCCACTTGCAATTTATGCAACCAACCCTTATTTTCCTTTTTAGTCATAAACATAATATACATATAATTATAATATTTTCCACATCATTACTTTCATATTCCCTTAAAGAATCTAAATCAATGCAATTACTCTTCCCTTTTATTTATTCATTATTTCAACTTTGCTAACCATAAATTTTCTAATAATGCAAGACAAAGTCCATGAAGATACCTATAATTTATTCCATTCTAAAACCAATTCACGTACTATACACCTTAAGTCAATAAATCAAGTAACCTATTTTAATAATACATTATTTATTATATCAATAATTAATCTAAAATTTGAAAGCACTTGTAATTAAAACTAATTTTAAGAGCACTTGTCCAATGTTCACAACACTTATTTACACCTCCTTGTTGTGTTATTATACATTAGGATTTATTCATTACACATCTTTACTGGCATTGATGCTATTATAGACGTGGGATACATTATTATGCAATCTTGTTTGATTATTATTAATGTTTAGATATTGCTATATGTAACAAAAATGCCTCCTACTTATCTATTATTAATGTTTCCTAGAGGTATTACTTTAATATTCATACAAGATTAAAACAATATATCAATATTATTATTAATTTCAAGATTGATCTACAGGGATTAAATTTAGACATTCACGATTAATTCTAACATTGATTTATACCAATAGTTATTGATGTTGTTATTATTATTATATTTTTTATTTTTTATTTTTTACTTACTTCCCCTTATTTTGATATACTTTAAAAGGAAACTATTTTATTCACT
>VDFB02383443.1:0-43511 GCA_007258455.2 Sequoia sempervirens | reverse complement strand
AAATGAAAGATTAAATATTCATATAATTAATTTTATTTAAACAAAACCAATGGTTATAAATATTATTTATACTAAATGTTAGTAAATTATTTTTAGGGAATTCCAATTATGTTATATTGAAAGGTAAGAAAAATGAAATTAATATTCAAAAGTGTAGTAACCATTATCATATTATTTAATATAGCTAAAAAAAATGTAAACAAAAAACATTTAGTTAGTTTTAAAATGGAAAATTAAATATTCATCTATCTCAATATAATAACAACAAAATGGAATTGGGTAAATATATATATCTACATCGCATTTATAAATGTTACAATAGTTGTGTGACTGACTTGAATAAGAGCAACAAAATATATGTATAAAGAGGTATATACTTATACATACATCCATAATATTTACATGCTTTTTTTTCTCAAAATATGGGGAGCTTAAACTTGACCAAGTGAATCTAATATAACCTTGCTTTCGAATGAATAATCAAAGTCAGATGTTTTCATGATTGTGCACTTTATCCTCTCTGCATTATTGTAACTCTCTTCTTTCACTTTAACTATAAATACAAATTTCTTGTGAAGTACTTTGCATATAATGTCTTCAAACTTCACATCATCTTGATCTTCGTGTTTCAATATATATAATTCCTTTGCTATAACACCCATTATTTCTTCTACTGCTTTTTCAAAAGTAGTAACCCAAGTTGAACCAATATGATCTTGCACTATGCATTGAAGGAGATGTCTATAATCACAATTAGGGAAACACTTATCACATTTTTGGCAATACCAATCACCATTTCCATTTTTTTGCACCTTTTTTTTTGCATTTCTTACCGTCATTCTCCATGGGCCAAGCATTATAATAGAAATTCTCATATTTGATGAAAGATTCAATAGAATCCATGGATTTGTACTACATATAAAAAGTTGCCTATCTTTAATTTCTTCCACAATTTTCAACATTAAAGGTTGTCTAACAAATGAATGTTCCATTGTCATATAGTGAGAGGAGGAATTTTTTCCTTCTATATTAAGCCAAGATCTCAACTAAATAGAAATTCTCATATTTGATGAAAGATTCAATAGAATCCATGGATTTGTACTGCATATAAAAAGTTGCCTATCTTTAATTTCTTCCACAATTTTCAACATTAAAGGTTGTCTAACAAATGAATGTTCCATTGTCATAGAGTGAGAGGAGGAATTTTTTCCTTCTATATTAAGCCAAGATCTCAACTAAATAGAAATTCACATATTTGATGAAAGATTCAATAGAATCCATGGATTTGTACTGCATATAAAAAGTTGCCTATCTTTAATTTCTTCCACAATTTTCAACATTAAAGGTTGTCTAACAAATGAATGTTCCATTGTCATAGAGTGAGAGGTGGAATTTTTTCCTTCTATATTAAGCCAAGATCTCAACTATTTTGACTCTGGCATATTTGAATTTATCAAAAGTTGGGTGGTGTTGATTGTTTCAAGACATTTTCCACCAGTCACTTACTCTTGCAACCTTTACAACAAGAATTGGTAAAGGTTCTAAATGACACAATTTCTGAAGTTGCTCACCTTCATTGTTGCAAATCACCCCATATTGTAAAGTCAATTTTGCAAAGTGACTTGTCCTTAAGTTGAAGAGTTTGTTTTTGGGTTTGAGTACCATTCTTTTTTAATATTGTATTACATGGATTGATTGATAAAACAATACCAATGATATCAACCATACCAATGATATCAACCATTGAATTGATTTGCATATATGCTTTGATATTAATGTATCCTCCTCAATACATAAATGAACAAAGGAATTAATCTGCAACAGAATTTCCCATTCATTTTTTAAATTGTTGAATTTTTTGTTTGTAGGTTTTAGAGTCCTATTTGAGATTGTAAATACTCTTCCATTCTCAATACGATTATAAAGTTGTTTTGCAATCACATTAAAACATGACTTTTATTTCACCACCAATATAGTCAAGTAGATTAAAGATAAAAACTTTCCCATTTCCATTTGTATTATTAAAATGAAGTTTTTTCATAGTCACTCTAGCCTTTATTGTCCATCAACTTCGGTAAGGATTCAAGGCTGTAATAGGAATGGCTCTTTGAGGAGCTTCATTTCTTGTAGTAGTTTCCTGATGAGATTGATTGTTTTGAGGCTTCGTCCCTACATGACCATAATGTGGGGAAAATTGTAATCAATAAAGCAAATAAAATATATAATTTTTCATTGTTTTTATCTAAAAAGTTAATAAATAAAGAATTATAATTAATAAGTATAATACAATAAATCTAAAATTATTAAATACCTAAATAACCAATATAATAAGTTACGAATTATGTAATTACTATTTTATGATTAAGTTATGAAATAATTAATATATATAAACAATTCATATATATTTGAAATGGAGTGGAGCAGTGCAAGGAGCGGGAATGGGTGTGCTAATTTTGGTTTGAAATTTGAAGGCGAGGATAAGGGGAAAGATGCGAATTCAGACGAAGATGACGAGGTTTTGGTGGTCGCTATAGCTGTTTCATGGCCTTTAGTGGAGCTTTCTATTGTTTGTGTGCTTGTTGTGTCCGTTCTTGGGGGGTGCTTTTTGGTTGTTGCCTCGATGGCGGTTTCTCGTGTGTTCTCTTTGCTATCAACCTTGGTTGATGTCGTTTTTTCATCCCTATGGTTGGTGATGTGCACTGTTGATTTGGTGTTGTTAGTGACCTCTATAGGGGTGCTCATTTGCTAGCTTGGTGAAGGGAGTCTCGCTTTTGTTCTTTTTTTTCCTTGCGACTAGGTTGTTGTTCGCAGCTCTGGTGGTTTGCCTTCTGGTATGGTTGTGGGCATGTCTGGTGTGGCTTTGGTCCCTTGGGGGAATTTTTTAGGGTTGTGGCTTATTTTGGGATCTAACCAGCATGTCAGGGTTGAAGTTGTGCTTTCTAGTTTGGCCTTCTCCCTATTACTTCCTTGCAAGGTGTCCTCTTGCCTTGGTGGGCTTGTTATGCTTCCCTTTGACCTCGTGTTTCCTTTTGGTTGGTCTTTCTCTTGGTGTTCGTTGGTTGCAACTTTTCGTTTCTCTATTGATGTTGTTGGGATTCCTGGTTGGTGCTTTCAATGGAGTGTTTGTGGTTGTGCCTTGGCTTTGTCCAACATGTTAAAGTTGATGTTGTGCCTCATGTTCCGACCTGCTCCATGGTTTGGTCCGACTTAGGTCCTCCTTGTTTCAATGGGGGCTCTTTGTTGCTTCTCTCTTTGAGCTTTGATCCTTATTTTCTGGTGTTGCTTTTGTTCCCCCCTTGGTTGCTTTCTGTTTTGAAGAGGTTGTCTCTTTTTTTTCCCTGTTCCTATGGGTTCCTGAGTTTGTGTTCCCTACTCCTTGCTTCAGTGGGGTGTGCTTGACCAGGCTAAGTTTATTGTGTTATTTGTTATCCCGGTGAAGATTTTTCTTAGTGCAGATTGGTGCTCTTGTAGCTCTAGGAGTGGTTTTCTTTGCTTTCTCTTTGGGGTTTCTTATCCTTGTTTCTTGACCTCCTTTATCTCATTGATGAAGTATTTTCTGGGGGCTCCTATGTTTGCTTTTTGTCTGGGAACCCTACTAGGCCTTTGGCTTTTGGGTTCTTTTAAGTTTCCTTTGAATGAGATGTTCCTTTTGTGTTTCTTGTATGCCCATGTTCTTATTTTTAGTGTTTTGGTTGGGTTTATCCCTATGCTTCTCTTGTTGGCCCAATTTCTCAAGTTGTTGGTGGTTTTCATGGTTCTCCTTACTGGTGGTTGGGTGGCTTCCTTGCCTTTTCTTTAGTTTGTGTTTTCTATTGAGGCGAAGATTACTCATGCTAAGGTGGAGTCTTCTCTTATAGAGGTAGAGTTGGGGTCTGTGGATTTCGGGAGGTGCTTTCATTGTTGTTGGTCCCTTCTGTTACATTACCTTTTGAGGTGATGCGCACTCCTATGGAGGTGGAGCTATTATTTGTTACAATTTGGCTGCAATGGTGATAAGGTTCTTCATGGCATCTCCTCCTATAGAGGGGAGCCTACTCCTTTTGAGGTGGAGTTTGATTCGGCTCTTCGTGTTTGGTGGTGTTGTAAGAGGTCTTCTTCCCGTTGTGTGGCTAAGTGGTCTCCTCCCCTGTTTTGGTGGGATGGTGGTTTGAGTTGATCAAGCTTTCTTGGTCTTCTTTCCTAGTGGATCTAGGTTGTGATCGTGTGAGCAATGACTTTAAGATCCCTGTTAAAACTTGGTGTGTTGTGAGGGATTCTAGTCCTTGTTATCTAGCTGTAAGTGGGTTTTAGGTTCCCTTCTAAACCTGGTCTGGGTTCAGGGTCCCTTGTAAAACTTGGTTGTGTTGGGTTTAAAGTTTTGTCAAAACCTTTTCCGTTTGGTGCAGATTTGGGTAGTCATGTTGTTCATTTGGTGATCTGTTGTTGGTTCATTGCTGGTTGTCTATGTTTTATCCATGTGCAGCATCTTCTTCCTTTAGTGGGTTTTGGGTCCCTTCAAAACCTGTTTGTAAATGGTTTTAGGTCCATTCAAAACATATTTTTCCCTCTAATCAAAACAACCCATATATATTCAGTATTGTTATCAATTTAATAATTAGTATGTATATATTTTGTAACTATATAAATATCCAATTTACACTATTATACTTTTTTTGTATTATATTAATAATATTACATTATCAAATAGAATAATGCATAGTACTTTATGTGCATTTTAGAATATATTATGTATTTAATTATAATTAAAAAGCTATATACAATTATGATTTATGTTTTTTTATTTATGTTGTTTAGACTAAAAATATATATTAATAAATAATTTAAATTGAAATGTATCTAAAAGAAATGCTAAAAAATTAAAACAACTAACTATAAACATGTCTAGTGAACAATATATCAATTATACAAAAAAGAATGTATCGTATTTAACGAATTAAGCCACCAAAAACTTAAAATTATATTAATATGAAAAACTAAAATGATAAATACCTCTATAAAGTTTGTCAAATAGTTATGTTGATTGCTGGTGTTTGGTGTTTTGTTTGTTTGTTTACTCAGAATAAATATCCCAATTGAAGAAATTTAATGTTTGCGAACAAAATATAAATAACAACGAAAGTAGAAAATAATAGCAAGAAATCTAAAAATTTAATCTTAGTACAAATATACCAAATGTTATTAAATAGGTAAAAAATGATAAATACCTTTGGAAGTTTATGAAAGAATGGTATCTAATTACTGCTATGCCCTTGTTTGCTGAAAATAAATATCCACTATCAAGAAATCGTATGCCTATAAGCAACATAGAAATAAAGAGCAAATTAGGGAAATAAGAAATAAATTTGTAAAGCGAATTCTACTTGTAATTCATGGTTGTATAACCAACTTCGAACAGTCAAACATAAAAGTTGAATAATCTTTAGTATTTTTTATACAACAGTATTTTCGAGATTAAAGATAATCCTATTTGTGATTTTTAAAGGATTTCAGCTTTGTGTAATTCTATTCAATTTAATTCCTCATTTTTTCCTCTTCTGTTATATTAGATGTATCAACTCTCTTCTCACTTTCTCTCCCCTTTTGTATTTTCTCCCCTTGCTAACTATAGCTTCTGTAAAATTTGTGGCAATGAAACTCCTCAGAGACCCCTCAATCATCTATAGGGTATTCAATAGGTGACTCTAAAATGCATTCAATATTGAAGAATATTCCAAGGCTCTTGTTATTGTGAAAAAGACAATTGAGTCTACAGGCTAGGCAAAAACCGAGTAGGACTGAAACCTAAAACTAAAACAATGAAGTGATACAAAAAATTGGCAAGTTTATTTGATGCAAAGCAGCAAAAGTTGTATAAAAAACAACAATCATAAGGAAAGAAGGCACTTTATCAAAAAAACATCTTCAAGAGGTTAGAAGGGAGGCAATAAAGAATGAGGCTCTACTCTACATCCAAGTCAAGAGCAGAAGAAATTTCACCAGTCTATCGTAGTGTTCCTATGTTTTTGGCTTAATTGGCGTAGTGTTTTTTCTCATTATTCAACTGCATAGGCTTTCTTATTTACTTCAAGGTTTCTTATGTGTAATTTCTCTACAATATGAGGTCGTGTTCAAGCTATGATCTAAGCAAGGGTGTACTCTCTGAGTTCTTGGCTAGATTTAAGTTAGAATCACAGTTTATTCGAGACATGCTAAATAGATGTAATGTCCCTATTTTATGATGTCCTTTTTTAGTTAGGGTTGATTCGGGCACATTTACTATTTTTAGTAAGTGCTATTTTTAGAAGAGGGTCTAATACGGTGCTTCAGTCTTTGGTGAGCCTTCTCGAGCATCTCAGTCTCTCTCTGGCTCATGTTTCATGTTTCAAGGCACAATTTACTGTTTTTAGGACTTTCTAAAAATAGTAAGTCAACTTGGGTCAGTCAGTCCCAGTCAGGCAGGTTACAGCAGCACATATTCAATTGGAATAAAGTTACTAAGATTAAATCACTAAAATATTTTGATAAAAGCTTTGAAAGGTGAGCTTTAATAAAGTAACTTTATATTTAATTGATGAGGGTCCTGAGGGGACATAAAAAAGGACCTTGGACGCCTAATAAATGACTTAAGTTGTTTTTAAACTTAAATATCATTTTAACATGCTTACTTTCACCTTGGGCACCCAAGCTTTGGAGGAGGTAAATATTTTAATAAATAAAGTTTATCAAGCTTTGAAAAAAGGCGTGGATTTCTTGGTTTAGGGTTTTGGACGCCCTAGCTGGAGAAATGTTAATAAAAAGCTTATTGGAAGTCATTTTGGGAGCTTATGGATGTTTGGTTTAGGGTTTTGGACGCCCTAGTTGGAGAAATGTTAATAAAAAGCTTATTGGAAGTCATTTTGGGAGCTTATGGATGTTTGGATTTGATTTGGCTTTGAGGGTTTTGGATTGACTTGCTGAGACGAAAAACCTTTGCAAGGACACCTTTCTTCGTGTGTGAAAGACCACATCAGGAGAGGATATTGGAGGCTTCACCCAGGAGCTTCATTCGAGCTTAAAAGTTGCAGATTACAGAGATTATGATGAAGATTAATCAATACTTTTTGAATGGTTTCAATTGCTAGTTGTGTAGTTTGTTAGTCTTTTCAATTTGGTGTGTTTCTTGAAATTTTATTGAGTTTGGAAGACTTTCCTTGGTGCATCAACTTTGCTGGGTTCAATTATGATGAAGATTAATCAATACTTTTTGAATGGTTTCAGTTGCTAGTTGTGTAGTTTGTTAGTCTTTTCAGTTTGGTGTGTTTCTTGAAGTTTTATTGAGTTTGGAGGACTTTCCTTGGTGCATCAACTTTGCTGGCCTGAACCCTCCTGGCTCGCAACTTCTTATTAAAGAGGGATATCATTGTGGGTGTTTACTTGGAGACTTCCTCTCTTAAGGGCGATTCAGCCAAGCACAAGAAGTGATTTTTAAGTGAGTTGTGGATTTTTTAAGAGGAGATTGAGTTCCTCAGGGATGGACGGCTTGGAGTGTGAAGGAAAAATCAGAGTCTAATACTGCTGGATTATCTATCTGTAACCCATATTTCTGCTCATAACTCAAACATAATGAAGGCTTTCAAAATGTGTATCTAATCTGTTGAAGACCCTCCTCTAGGCTTCACCATCCAGCTTTGGTTCACAATTTTTGAAGGAGTTTCAGATTTTTAACACCCAGATCGCCATCTTGCTGCTAGTGCCTCTTTTTGGGTGTTTCTTCTAAGTTTGGTTGGCATACCTAGAGGTTTGTTTCAGTCATTTGGAGTTGATGAAAGGACATCTTGGCTTAGTCTAGCATCAGATTTTGGAGAACCAATTCATGAGGAATGGACGTGGTGATTGTTGATGTTAGAGGAGCAGCGTTGGGCTTCTACTTCCAACCCAGATCCGTCTATGAAGATCAAATTAAATCATAGCCTATCGGCTATTTAATTTGATAAGGCGATTTTTTTGATGAAGAGACATATCTCTTATTTAATATTTATTTATTATCATTGAAGCCGACTTATGTTATTTCGCCACCCTTGAAGAGATGTGATGCTTGGAGGCCGACTTCATGAAACTAAGAGACACAATTATTGGTGAAGGCTGACATGAAGTTTTGTAGAGATACGTCCCTCCCTTATCATATGTATATATAATCGATGCTTCCTCATTGTATCATTGATATTCCATATTCATCATAGTTCGATATTCATAAGTGCGAATAAGTGTGAAGATATACTTCATATGCAGATCGATATATTGAAAAGGCCGATCATAGCATTGTAGAAGGCTGAGTTTGTCTTCAGCATAAGCATCATATTATTTCTGTGTTAGCATCAATTTGTGGTGCCATTACTTGGCCTCATTGTAAAGGAGTTCATTTGATATTCAATATATAAGTGATATATTGTTGCTGGGTTTTTCTCCCTCAAGTGGAGGGTTTTCCCAGGGTATATTCTGTGTTTGTGTATCTGATTTTGAGTTAAAATCTGCTTTTATTATCTGATCATAAAACTAACAGTGATGAAGAAACTTTAATCTGCCGTTAACGAGCCTACTACAGGTCTGAAAGTAATATTCTGGGTTGTATTATGCACTTAAAAAAAAGGACTGTTAATGCTGTTTTGATTTTGAGTATAAGTAAGTGATAGTTCCTATTTACTATGCTAGTTTCATAGTGTAATCTCTGCATATGTATGTTATATCTTTGGCAAGTTTCAAACTGCAATGGGCATATGAAAACTTAAACAAACAACTCAGAAAACCCACAAACAGCAAGCAGAAACTAAGAGGGAAAAAATATTACAGAAAAGATTATAACAGCAGTACTGGGTTTCACTCAAAAAAATATATATTTGGGGTTGGTTATTACAGGGGGGCCTACCTGTATAGTGTTGGGAGTGTATATTTTCATGTTTCAGGGAAATTTGTTTTGCCCAAGTTTATTTCAGTCGAAACATTCAACTGAAACCAATGCCGCCATGTAGGAGCCAGCAATTTCAGGAAAAAATGATTTGCTCAAACTTATTTTTTTTCAGAGAGAAACCGTTCTGCCCACAAACATTTAGTTGGCCTAAACCAACTATACAATCCAAATTTCCAAGACTTACTTTATTACATTTCCCTCAACTCTTTAAACTAGCTAGATTCTTGAATATTGATGGTATTTGTTTTATTTACCCTAGATTTATGCAAGAGAATTTGTACTCCCCCTCATTTAGGTGCGGGTTGATATTTTCCATTCAAAAATGCTAATGCATACCTGAAATTCAAAATACTGTAGAGTCAATATATATATAGAACTACAATCCTTTAGAATTTTGAAAGTGTGCCAAAAATCTTCCCTTCACGTGATACAAATTTCTTTTGTAACTAAGGGCGGCAAAAATGCTTACATAAGGCCATTCAGACATATCAAGTTTGACCCAAGATTTGATTCCCCAGCATTGCAGAGATGATCCCCAAGCTTCACCAACAACAGGGGGCACCCCTCTAATCAATTTCCAGAGACATTGGACTTTTCTCACCTACTGGTGTCTAGTAAAAGCATAAATTCAAAGTCTAACAAGAGGAGTGTACATGTTACTTCTCAATTTTCGCTCAAGCATAAAATCTTGTAACAAGAGGACTGTATATGTTACTTCTCAAATTTCCCTAAGTATAAAATCTTATGAGTAGAAAATAAGCAGAGATTACACACCATTGATTGACAAACTAGGAAATGCTCATTTTGGCATGGAGAAGCAACCACATAATCAATGAGCAAGGGCAGCACACTGAAGATACAACTAATGAAATATATGGTGCAGGAGTAGAAAGCAGAGAAGAGTTTTGCAGTCAAGCACAACAGCTGTATCAGACAATCAAGGGATGCAGCAGATGATGGCTATTTTAACTGTCTTCACAGCTGCCCATAAAAGAGCTCTCAGCCAGATAGACTGGCAAAGAATTTTGCAAGTTGATTTGGTTGCATACAAAACTTTCATCAAGAAAGCAGAGTAGAAATTTAGTCCCAATGGTCTATAGCCATAAAAATAAGAGAACAGATGATAAGTGATCTTTTAAGCTCATCGGGGAGGCCTAGGGTTTCCTCAGTAAGATCAGATAGGTTACTCAAATTCCCCATATGGGAAAAATGTAATGCAGATCATATTTCATACAACAAATGCACATCTTGCTGAAAGAGCCCATTTGTAAAATATGCAATTTGTAATTGTTTTTGGTATATCAATAGTACATACATATCTTATTTAATTGCCACTTTGATTTTATCATTTTACATGCAATGCAATTGTCAATAAATAGAGGTAAGCAATCATTCATAATTTGTTGATCTATGGAAAAAAAACAACTGGGTCCATCATTAAAATGCATAAAAAAACTGAACACATCTTACCAAAACAATGTATACAAAGTTCATCAAATATTGTCAGTTTTGTAGATGTAGACAAGGAAATGGCAACTTTTAAGCACCAAATTTGGACATGGTCATAGGATAAATGGCATTTTCCCCACAGCTTTTTAGGATTTTGAAAGAAATGCCTCCACCAGATGCTATGCCATCGTTGCGTAATATGTACAATATCACTTTGTTGAGATGGCGTTATAAGCATTTAAGCAGTTGAAATTGACAGTTTTAAAGCAACAGGAGCTTTAAGAAAATGAGAACAGGCACAATAGCATGAATTTGTTTAAACACTGGAAAGATTCATAGCCTAAGTAAGGACTCAAATATATCATTACCTGCCTCTTGAATGCTTTGTTCCACCCACCTTACATTGAACTGAAAAACAGAAAAACCTTGAATTAAGGAAATCAAACCCTAACTTATTTTTTTTTAAAGGAAAATTAGAACTAAACATTGAAATAAGAAGTAAACTATGGGCATTTGACTGAATAACACAACCAGACAGCAAGGCATGCATTTGTGATTAATCCATACCTGACTGGTGAAGAGATTTAGGTGTAAGTGTAACAAAGGAATGAAAATTTAATAGCTAACGTATATATACCGTACTGGATAATCCACAACGAAAGAAGGAGAAGACAGAGAAACAAGAAGCTGCATAACTCTTACATTCTAAATTGAATGGCATGAACAAGATTCTATATAAGGTAGGGATGCATTACAGACATGGGGTCAAGTTAAAAGTAGGCGATAGAGAGGAGAATGAGGTGGCAAATTGGCACCACCATTTTGTGAGGCAGCCTCTCCAAGTCAGCACTAACCATGTCCCAATATGCATTGATTGTGGTACGTTGCAATGTATGATTTTGTTACTTGAAATTCATGGCATGTAAGTTTGTAACCATTTTTGTAAGCTGTATTTTACAACCTAAAAGATTATTAAAGCTTAAATTTTCTGAAAGGATTTTGTAGTGTAATCTCGCTAGAATCATGACAAATTGATAACATTTGGTGCTGAGCCATACATTTTTGTACACCATAACAATTAATCTTCTATAACAAATCCAGATGTTAGCAAATCAATATAACAGGAGGATCAACTTTCTTCTGAAGGTAAAGGTACCTGAAAAGGTATGGCAAAGGTGTTAGGCTCACTTCAAAGTGTCCAAACAAAAGCATCCTACTAGCAACAATGCATTCAATTTTCATATTTAAAAAATAATAATAATAAATTCTTAAGCCAAAGGAATACATTCAATTTACACAGTACTAATTCCAGTTATTTTGCGTGAAGCTTGGAACACACTTAAAAATTGTAAAAATCAATATAGATCAATAGGTTCACACTATTACTACTTGGTAACGCAACAGAAGTAATAGCACAAATAACACACAAAACAGATGTAACACCCCTCCATTTTGGCTCTTTGATCGGCAGTGTTTTCTTTGTAACGGTTGTGTTTGATTATGCTTTGACTTTGGAACTAGTTTGCTTTTGATTGCAATTGTTATACAATGTGGATGTTATATTTCAATGTGATGTTATCCTAATGTTACCCTTATGGCATGTTTTGGATTAACTTAGAAGATATTTGATTTAACGATGTTTTATGCTGATGATCATGTTATTGATGTTAGATGCGTTAGTTAGTGATATTGTATTGGTGAAGGGGACAGGATTGTATCATTCACTTGTGAGTGCCCTACGATTCTGAGATTTCCTCTTCACGGTTTGATTGATCATATTATGTATATATGCACGTTCGACATGCTCTTTGTTGCAGGTTGGCAGGTACATGACATCGACTCCACCTGGTTTCCAGGTTTGAGCGTGTCCATTGACCAACGGAAATTAATTGGGAGATAGTAGCTAGGTTTTCTGTGTCAAGTCGTTACCCTAGTCACCGTGTGTTGTCGGGTTGTAGTCGGGCTTGGTTGTTTCATGTTGCCCTGATCACCTTGGTCTTTAATTAAATTCAAGTTAAATGGCTTAGGTTGCTTAACTGTTGATTAAATTTATTTGGTTGTAATGCTAGGAATGTTATTTACTTTATTAATTAATTTAATTTAATTAATAAAATAATCTAATCTTGGATTAGATTTATTTTATTGATTAATTAAATTAATTGTGTGGAATTGATTAAGTTATTCCTTGAATTAAAAGTGTTAAAAGATTTAAATTAGTTTGTGTGAAAGGAAGGTTTTAAAATATGTTGAATTCTATTTAGAAATTGGAATTTTGTTTTGAGTTATTTAAAATTCAAAATATCTTCAAAATGCAATAACTTTGGGTGGAAAAGATATTTTTAGGGGAGTTGACTATATTTGGAATAGATAATTTTTGGAGAGAAAATGTGAGGGAAAAGAAAAACCCTCTTTTTGAAGGAAAATTGATTTGTTCATTGTGGGAGCAATTGGGCATGAAATTGCATGGGATCAACTGCATTTGGATAGGAATGGGGAAAGGAAGTGATGGCTGCGATCTTACGTGCTCTTGTTGCTTATGTGCAAACATCCTCTCATTTGAATTTTTTGCTTGGGAATGGAGGTATTTTATCATTTCTTCATATTTAGTTGATCTTAAATGGTTTGAATGATTCTAATTGTATTGGTAGTATGTTGGAATCCTTTCATGTATTTTATTTGAATCAAGCTGATAGTGTAGAATTTATTTTGAGAAATTTTTGAGAATTTTTCCAAATACAAGGTTACCATGCCCAATTTTTAATTAGAGGCTTTAATTGGTGTTTTTATGTTAAAAGTGTGTTGTTGGGCACTTTTGAATCAAAAGGGTATTCTTACATTATTTTATTTTTGAATTTTAAATTTTAAGTTTTTTCATACTTCATCAATGGTGGAACCTGGATATTTGTGAAAATTGGTTTAAAATTAATTGGTGTTTTTATGTTAAAAGTGTGTTGTTGGGCACTTTTGAATCAAAAGGGTATTCTTACATTATTTTATTTTTGAATTTTAAATTTTAAGCTTTTTCATACTTCATCAATGGTGGAACCTGGATAATTGTGAAAATTGGACTTTGTTTAAAAGTGGATTTTTGAGAATAATATTTCATATTATAATAGGGAACGATAGAAAATGCATATGAATTCTTTGAATGAGATCATTTCAAGATCTATTCGCTTGTTCAAATTTCTGATTTGTTATTTTAGTGTAAAAATGTGATTTGATTTACTTTTGAGAATTTGCAAAGAATGGTAATCATTTAAATTGATTACATGCAATGTGTCCTCACGTGACTTGGATTTAAGAAATCCTAATATTAGCTTATTTAGCTGCTTAGAATGTTTTCTAGTGGTGTTTTCATTCATTCTCGGTGTATGGGCAATATCGTATGATTGTATATTTGTGAGTGTACTTTGGTTGTACTAAGTTTGGTTTCCAGAGGTTAGGGAACCCTTGATCGAGTTGTTTATTCTTTTGGAGTTATTTGTTTATGTAAGCCTTCCAGTTGTGTTATCTTGAAGTGATGTTATGTCTCTTGTGTTTTGTTATTATCTCTCTTGGGTAGTGCATGAGTTATGCTTCAAAAAAAACTTGGTTACTATGAACGGGTTGTGTGACCTTATGGTTTAAGGTTGAGTCTTGTTATCAGTTCTTTATGTGGGTTGTCATTATGTTAGTCAACCTTGTGTTAGCCTTGGGTAGTGCACGCTTTGGTTTCAGTTTTGGACATCCGTAGTGATGTGTTACCTGTTGAGGTGTATTGATTATTTGTGATAAGTGTTAGTTCATTGTCTACCCTTGGCATGTGGTTTGAGTTATGTGTTGTCAATAGGGGAGTGGCTTTCAAACGAGTGCCGGGCCCAAAGTGGTTCCAGGCTAACTCGTGTGAGAGTTAGTTAATTAAGTGAAAATTAAAATAACTTACTAGGGAGAGAGTAGCTTTGAACATTAATAAGATAATTTAGCCTCGCTCATTGGCTCAAGGGCTTGTACGAGACTTGAGATGAGTCGGGAAGGCCTGGAATGGCAAGATCGTTATCTTGTCTTCTCGAAAGATAACCGATTCCGCTCTGGTGTGCATATGGCGCCGGGTTCGTGAGAGGTTACCAGGATATCCCTAGAGGGGGGCCGGGACCTAGGAAGAACACCATTGGATAACCAATGCAGCCTTTGCGATGACACTCCTCCTATGACAACAGTCAGTATGGTATTGTACCATTGGTTTATTTTGTACAGTGATTGTACTCGATTTTGTACTCTGGAAGCATTGTAACCATGATGTTAAGTGATGTGGTTTATGTTCTGGTCTCAGTTCAGTTTATGTGTTAGCATGTGTCTAGTGGTAGATGGTCTTGTCTAGGAAATCCTTGTTACTATCTCCTAGCACGGAGGGAGTGGAGCCTTTGGGTTCCACGTGGTCGGGTGGCGTGCATTCTTTTCCGTTGGCTCTTCTTCTTGTTTGTGTGGTCGTGATTTCCAGTTGGAGAGCTCGTTGGATGCTGTTGCTTTTCTGGCTTCATTCTTTTCAGTTGATCTTTATTTTATTACCCCTCATTTGTTATCGAGGTGGAATTTGTAAATTGTAATCATGATTATTGAATTTATCTCATTCGGGGAATGAGTGTTGTAATCTTATTGTTTAAATGTTGTTAATTGGAATCTTGAGGTATTTATTATCCTTGTTGTAATTTATCTTGTTTGGGATGTATGTAATCTTAATTCTGTAAGCGATTAATGTTTTGGTTTCTGTTGATGTTAATTGTTGTTTGGGTTTTTAAGTAATCTTTGTCTCGTGGCCTTAGAGGTTGTTGGCAATATGTATTCGTCTTACATGTTAATTGTACTTAAACAAAAAAAAAAAAATATTGGTACGTTTAAGTAATGAATTGCAACTTCCTCTAGGGTTGCGTGGCGGGGCATTACAACAGACACCATAACAAAGAATGTATGTCCTCCATCAAAGTTGGAAAGTAAGCTATATTATATTAATGTACACCATGCAAAATAAAGTACACTATAATATTAATAATAATTGATGTTATGATTAAAATAGGTGATGGCCAAAGAAGTGAAGAAACTGAGGTTATCCATTTCATTCGCAACATACTCTTCCATTTCATTCGCAACAAAGCCATAGTATGACTGCAGTTGTGTTAGCTTTCCTTTTGTCAATACATAACATTTAATGCTAAACGTATTGTTGCTAGGGTATATACTGATCTTTTGCATTCTGGCTTACAATTATATTTAGCATTTGCTACAGATAAAGAATTTCATCATTCAGCATTGGTATATAGGAGACAGAAAATCCCACTGACAACATCCTGCACTTGAGTTGCCCTCTTTCTCCAACATGTTTTCTAAACAGCTCCATGTCCCTTCATGCCTCAAACACCTGCTATCAAGGTCTGCCTGCTGTTAGTTTTTATGATCAGATGTAAAACACAGAAATTTAATTCAAAATCAGACAATAACACAGCATATACCCTGGGAAAACCCTCCACTTGAGGGAGAAAAACCCAGCAACAATATATCACTTATATATTGATTATCAACAAAATGTATCCTTTACAAGAAGGCCGATATGAAGGCCAAGAAGGAGCACAATAACCAGATGCTAAACACAGCAATATTATGATCCTCCCAGATGATATATAAACAGCCTTCAATCAATATCAATCTGCTCTTCTTCTTATTCGCACTTGATGATATTGAACTTATGTGAATAACCGAACTGAAATTGGATGATCACAATGGACGAATCAATGTGTATATATACAAATGAATGGGAGAGACACATCCCTTCAAATCCTTCATGTCGGCCTCCATTCAAAAATAGTGACTCTAAGATACATGATGTCGGCTCCAAGAAATCGCGTCTCTTCATAAATGGAAGTCGGCCTCAATTAATAAACAAATATTAAATGTCTTCTAATAAAAGATTTGACTATCAAGATGAATTCGTATCTTCTCATGTCGGCCATAATCAAAATATAAAATGAAGCGCCTCTTCATTTGAATATCATGTTTACAATTCAAATAGCTGTTAGGCTATAATTTGAATTGCCTTCAACAAGTTGTGCTGGCCTGGAAGTAGCAGCCCGACGCTGCTTAATAACATCAACACCTGCTCCATTCGTACATTTTATATATACGCAGATATTATTTATATGTACATACTACATATAGACATGCACATATTTATATGTATTGAAGATGTGTAGATAAGTATCTACAGTGTACACACATATACATACATCTATATACATAGTAATTGTATTAAGACATTTCATCAAATGGGCTCAAAACTAAATGAGAATTGACATGAGTATACAAATTTCACCATCACAAATATATATGTATGTATATATGTGTGTAGATGTTATATATATGTACATATAGACATGGACATATTTATATATGTAGTGAAGATGTATAGATAAATATCTACACACACATGTACATACACTTATATACATATGTAGTTACATTAAGACATTCCATCAAATGGGCCCAAAATTAAATGGGAATTGACATAATATACAAATTTCACCATTACAAATATATATGTATGTATATATGTGTGTATATATTTTGTATAGATGGATAATATGTATCTATATATATAGACACACATATATACATAGTAGTTCCACCATCAGTATTAGCATTGCAGAGCGGAGGATCAATATCTCAAGGTGCGGAGTCAAAACACACAGGATCTGGATCTGTTACAGTCCAGAGATATTCCTCTGCACATGATGAATTGGTTCAACAGAATCTGTACAACAAAATTACTATTCATCATAGTTCCTATAGCTAGGTACTCTATCCTTTGCATCTAAATTCACAAATATCACTTCAATTATCCATTCCCAGCTGATATTTATTTATCTAGGTTAATTCATGATTGCTTTGGGTGCATTTATTTAATTAGCCGAAATTAACATTTGGAAATAACATATTTTTCATTTATATATGTTTGTAGATACATATCTATACACACATACATACACCTAGTGACTTTGATCTCTTATATGATACTCTTATTAGCTTCGTTCTATATATTTTTTATATATTTTTTATTAATGCTGAGAGACATTCTACAATCATAGGAAGGGGTGGAAAGTAATGGCATGAGAGTGTTAACAAAGGCTTTACAGTGATACTCTTATTAGCTTCGTTCTATATATATTTTATCAATGTCGAGAGGAATTCTGCAATGGTAGAAATATTTTATCAATGTCGAGAGGAATTCTGCAATGGTAGAAGGGGTGACGTGTAATGGCATGACAGTGCTAACAAAAACTTAACATTCTAACTCACATGCATACACACCCAGTGACTTTGATCTCTTATGTGATACTCTAATTAGCTTCATTCTATATATATTTTCAGAATGCCGAGAGGCATTCTACAATGGTAACAAGGGGTAGCATGTAATGGCATAAGAGTGTTAACAAGAACTTTACCATTTACATGTCAAAATATTAATATTTAATATAAATATAATATTTTAAAATAAGGTATTTGTAATAAATAAAATAGTTCCCAAGTAAAATAAAATAGCTCCAATTGATATCTCTCCGCATTTTTTTAGAAAGATGTATTTAAGATATCTATACTAGTTTATCCATGCTTGCTTTGGGTGCATTTATTTAATTAGCCTAAATTCAAATTTGAGAAAAAGCTTTCTTTTCCTTTACAATATATATGTGCAGAAACATATCTATACACACATGCACAGTGACTTTGCCTCTTATGTAATACTCTTACTAGCTTTGTTCTATATATGTTTTATTTATTTATTGAACAAAGCTAACATGAAGGTTGCCAGCAAAGGTTGTGGAATTTGCCTTTACACTGCCAATAGCATTTGCTTGAAAAATTCTAAAGCCTTATCATATATAAACACCCAAAGTAGCGCAGACAGTGGAACTATTCTTTAATGATTGAAGCAGTGCTCTCCACACCAAGTACAAACTCTATATCTATAGAGAGGGATACAAAAAAGAATGGAAGAGATTAAAGTTGCACCAATTTCTTTGTCAGAAATATTGTACCGTTGGTACATGCACTCCAAGCTCTTAAGATTGAATTTGCACCTTTTACATTTGGAAATTTGTACAAATTTAAGTAGTTCTACAAAGAATTGTTCTAAAGAGGCTCAATTTTTTTGACAGGCGCTTCTGTATGGACAGTGTACATGCACTCAAAACTCTCTAGAATGCACTTCAAGCTTCCTGGAATGAATCTTCACCTTAACGAGCCTGGAAATTTGAGCTCCTTTAGTGATTGCCATTAAAAATAATAGAATTGCCCAAAGTGGCTCAAATAATGCTTGTACAGGAGGGTTTATATGCACTCCAGGCTCTCGGGAATGAATCTACACATAAAACTATTTGGTTATTTGAGCTCTTCTAGTGAATGTCAAAAAATACTATTTGGTTATTTGAGCTCTTCTAGTGAATGTCAAAAAATAATGGTTAATTTATATCCTTATCTAAAGGAGAAATAGTTTGTCTTTCTTTGATAAGCGATGACTATGAAGAAATAGCTTGTCTTTGATAAAAGATAATAAATATGACAGAGCATTATCAACTGTACTGAGCTTAAGTGGTAAAAGGATAAATTTGGAATTCATCTATTTGCAAACAGCGGACAGGAATAGATAGAAAAAGTAAACTCAAAGTGATTGATTCTTATATCTACATAGAACTCAAAGTTAAGAAACTAAACATAAATAAATCAACTCATATTAAACTTAGAAAAAATTGATTTTTTCATTTTTATTGAAGAACGAATGAAGAGGATAGCGTACATGTTACGGACGAGTCACTGTGTAACAGATGGCATGGGGTCGGAAGATGAGGACTGAAAAGTTGAAAAAGTAGAATATCATCACCTCTATATTTATTTTCTTCTCTATTTTCATTTCGCCTGCCCTGCTATGAGACCACCACCTTCCATAAATTTTCGAACTTAAACTTTTAAGTAAAAAATTCATGGAACCACACACTTTAAAATACTCCTAAAAAACTCTAGCAGCACCCACTGAAATATTTTAGGAATCCCCGCCATGGGACCACAACTTTAGAAACTCACAAACATTCACTCCAATTTTTTAAAGTTCTTTTTCGGAAAATCTTTTAAGAGGCTCAAATAATTGTTGTAAGGTCCGATGTACATGCACTCTAAGCTCTCTGGAATGAATCTACACCTTACATTGTCCAATTATTTGAGTCCTATTTGAGTCTCTTTATTTAGAGAGGGTCTTCTGTTAAATGGTCAGGATGCTTCAGGCTGACTTGATTTTTGCAAGTTTCCTCGCCTGGATCTTGCAATTTCAATTGTAAGAGTAAATTTAAGATTTGCATTTTACTAGTGACTTGGTGACTATTGAACATGATATGCAGATTTATCATTGTTTGTTTATACTCAGATTTATCATTGTTTGTATATTTAACTCTTGTCTTTAAATTTATTTGCTAGTTTCAAAATTTAATCTTCCATCTTACTTCTTTTCAATCATAAATAAAATCTTGATCTTTGATGACAGTGGTGCATAAAAATAAAAAAATTCTCTAAAAATAAATGAATTTTTAATAAGGATTTAATTATTTTTTATTTTATATAATTATAATTTTTAATTGTTTATTGAAAATTTTAAGAATTATGGGGCAATATATTGAAGGGCAGCAGGTAAAAATCGCAAGAAAATGTAAATTGCTTTTCTTAAGACTAACTATTCATAGCAAAAGTCAATTGATGATAGGGTGCGAGAAGATTTGAAAATGAACAAATGGAACTTTATTTAAATCGGTATGCTATACTAAATGGTTTCACAACATAATATTTTTTGTACAATGAAAGAAGACCTGTAACTTAGAAGGCCGATTGGATTAAGTACAGTTGTTGCTGGTTAATGATATACATTGTAACTGAAGGTAACATAATGGAAAACTGCATGTTGCGGGAAAATATTTTTATAATACAAAAACTATTTTATGACACATGAAACATAAAAAAAAAATATAAATACATCTTCACTTTTTATTTAATAGATTGAGGAAAAAGATCTTACACTTCATAAAACCACAGTTTTACAAAGTACATACTATAACTGGGCCCTACAAAATGGTGGCCTTTCTACTAAAATGCATAAAGCACAAGGACACAAAGCTCGTATCAATGAGGTGACCGAGTATAGGAAGAGCTCATCTTGGGGAGAAAGAAATTATCAGTCATTTTTGTGCTGTTTAACCCTTTTAAGTGCAGGATTTTCTTGAAGTTTGCTACTAATTTTACAATGAATTTGGTATGCATTAATTATGGTGGTGTTTGTGGTAGTTGCTGCATGTATATGCACATTTCTGGTTTTGTAATATAGATTTCGTCTGGTTTTGTAGGTGTATAGATTTAGTTTCCCACAATTTTTTATAAATATAAATATGATATATTTATATTTCTTTCATAGTAGGAAAATCTCGTGGCGTATGAAGATAGCAGCGAAGAGGAAGAATTTGCCAAACGAGACACCATTCAAATTCATCCTTTAAGAGAAGTAGCTCCTGACAAAAAAAGAAAAACAAAGAGTTTGTTGCCAAAACTACGTGGGAAGCTTTTTCGTCAAATGCATCCTAGGTCTTGTTTTTCATTGTTCTCTTTTATACTGTATAATGCAGTTTATTTTTCCTGGTACAAAGGTATTTTCCGGGGTTGTAAGAAATTGAGCAATGTAGTTTAGTGGTAAGGTGGGTTTCACTTTCTAGAAGTCTTCCCAGCTCCAATTCCAGAGGCAAATATACATATGAAGAGGTCTTTATAGTTATATTTTTAACCCACCTCATTCCATGTAAAATATTAAGGGAAGAAAATATGTCACCTTCCCCTTTTTATTGAGCAAACAGTAAAATTGGCCTTCCTTTTCGTCCAAATCTTTGCACCCACTTGAAATCCCGAAAATAATTGGAGGATGCTGAGTAAAATTATGGAGAGCCTCCTCAACGAATCTTGTGAGAATCCTACAACCTATGCACTCCTTGAGAGACCTCGTCACCCTTTCATATTTCATGTCTTTCATGCCCTCACTTTGGCTTATGTCCGCATCCTTTCCTTGGCTGTGCAGTCTATGTAACAGACCCACTATGTCGTCCACTTTCTCTGCTGGATGATATCTCCCAACCTTGCCATAATCGATGGCATGTTCCTTGAAGAATCCAAAGAAAGTACCTTCACTATTGATTCTCATTTACTAATTGTGTTTGCTCAAAGTTCCTAAAGCTTCTTATTAAATCCATTTCATTGCAGGCAGGGAGGACACTAACCTCTCTCCAACCCCTGCTCATGCCATTTCCTCTGCCCTACCTTCCTTTTGAGCTCTCTAGATTTCTTCCTCCATCATTCTTGATTTTGTTTTCTTCTCCAGGCAAAGCCTCTACTGCTCATGTCCTGCCTCCTCCTCTGATGCATGTTCTTCCTTTTCACTAATTTCGGACTGCTCCAAACCACCTCTAATTTTCCTTCCCTCTCCCATTTGTGAACTTCTTCTTCCTCTTCACTTCTTACTCTACATTTCTCCCTTTTCTCTTTGCATTTCTGTCTAAACAATGCATGCCTCCTGCATCTCTTATCCCTTTAATCTTCCCCTTTCAATGCAGGAGAAGAGAATACGAGCACAGTTTTGGGAATATTTTTTTTGGCTTTTTCACCTGCCAAAACTTGTATTTGTTTGAAAGTTTCTGGAGTCTTTTGAATAGATTACATGTTCCTCCGCCCAACAGTAGCCAATCCTCCTCAATTTAATGGAAATGGATACCCATGACTAAATCTTACTTGGCCAACTACTATTCTGCAAACATTTATGAAGGTCCATACCTTGGTCCACGTCGTTGCAAGCAATGCTAAGCCTTCCATACTTTATAATTAATGTGTCTCTATTCTCTTCTTTCTTGCATAGATCCCCCTCATACTATATTAAATTCAGACGTCCTCTCAAGATATTGATTTATTTAACCATACGATGGCCAACAGTAGACGGTTTGACAGGGATGTGACAATATGCTGATAGATCTTATGCACTTATCCAGAACACAAAGAAATGCAATTAATTTAGTTTTTTTGCAATGTATGTTAAAAACCCCAAGATTTAACTGAAGGACATATTTTAAAGAGAGAAATCTTCCTTGGTTCTAAGTTGAATAAAGGTTTATCCTTAACAATATATTTAATTTTGTGTTTATTAAAAGGTAAATTAAAATGCTTACAAATACATGAAAATATAAGAGCATTTTCTTTTTGGAATGTAAGAAAGAACTCAAGACATATCAGGGTAGATGCTTTGTGGCTTCAATAACATCTGCACAATGCATAAAAAAACTGAACACAAACAATAATATTCTACTATGTGTAGCATTTCAAAAACATAACCCTCCGTTTTGATGGATAGGAGTACCTCACAAAATCGCAGCAGAGCAAATGGAAAACCTTCAACAAAGCGATCAAGAGCTTCCTCAAGCCTGAAAAATTAGATCTGGATATTCTCCCCCTGCTATAAAGTTTTCACGTGTAACAGTGTCAACAACCATAAGAGACTCGTGAAATTCTGCCAAAACTCCTCCATATCTGCTTCAAACGGAAGTATAACAAATTTTTCAACATAGTCCTAGTAAGCCACAACTTGGATAAGAAGTATTGAATGGATACTCTCAGTCATCAAACAAGCCAGCAATGAATTAAAGAAGCTCTCCAAAGAGAGTAAGAACATCAAGTTTGAAATCGTGGTAAGTTGTTTGGCCATGGAAGTGAACATCCCCAAAGGAGAATAACTCCACCTTGGAAGACACAGAAATGACAGAAATCCAGCCAAAAATAGATGAAATGACAGAAATGACACAGAAGTTTAGTCACTTAGCCATCATGACAGTGACAAATTCCTCATGGTTGATTTGGCCTCAAGAATCATCTAGTCGACTTCTTCATCGGCCTCAAGAATCATCTCGTCGACTTCTTCATCGGAGAGCTTTTCCCCTAAATTAGTCATCACATGGTAGAACTCGGTGGCAGAGATGAAGCCGTTGTAATCCTTGTCAAACACATGGAAAGCCTCCTTCACTATTGGCTGTTGGTGCTGCTGAGGCCAAGTACATCTCTTCCAGGCACCGCTTCGACACCATCCTCATCAATGCCTAACCCATACCTATGTAGTAATGAACCACCAACCGAGCATGTTTCGTAGTGGACTGTACATCATACGTTGGGGATTTCCCACCGGAATAGTCCACCGGCATCACACAGTTAGACGATTCCGATGGGATTTCCCACCAATAATAGCCTATCGGCTAAATATATTTTAAAATAATAACTAAATTATATTTATATTTTTTATTTAATATGTATGATAAATAAAATATTTTAATATAGAAGATTTTATTTAATTTTTTTCATAAATTAAACATTTATTCGACAATTTATATTTTCTTTAAATTATCAAATGAAAGGCCCTGAAATGACCAAACCGTCGTGAAATTTTCATATGATTGGTAGAGGTGACCGTCAAATTCCAAGCCTGTGGGGAACCGATTACTAATGGTTCCATTCCCGCTGATGTATGGACACAGCTAATCTCCCTACAAAAGCGCATTCCAGAGGCATAATAACATAGAAAAACGCATAAAAACATACATAACATGATGGAACAACGTAGTGCGGAGCCCTCCAAGACGAGGGGGATAAAAGTGATGAATTTGGCAAATGAGAGGAAACGTTACGATGACGAAAGCATGGAGATAACGGTGTCGTCAACTAGTGTTTCCCACGTTTTATCAATAGTCAACGTTGTGGGCGAGAGTTTCAACATAAAAGTCACCAACTCGATGGCTTCCACGAGAAGGCATTGCTTTCTCTAGATTTTGAGCACCCACGTGAATTGGAGGTTGACGTGAGTAAATTTGCGATCTAAATTATAATAAATATTGTTTTTCGAGAAGATGTGTTTAAATATGATAATGCACAAAAAATTACATAGGGAGGAGTTACAAGTAGGAGATACATAAAACTAACCAAATTGACCTGAGCGGTGACTAACCAATTGGGTTATGTGTTGAGGGTTTTACAACAATATGTGGGTTGTGGGTTGCAAGTTTCATAACACCCAGTGTTTTGCAACCTGCAATTTTACAAAATAGTATGAATATCTTGAAAACCTTCTACCTGCAACCCACATACTATTGTAAAACCCTCTACACGTAACAACCCAACCCAATTGGTTAGTCACCCCTCAAGTCAATTTGGTTAGTTTTATGTATCCCCCACCTGCAACTCCTCCCTGTGCTCTCCACCCTTTAGATTTGAACATGCAAAATGAAATAACTAACAACATACATTGTTAAGTAGGATGTATTTTCCACAGCGTGTCAAATAATAAGTAGGAGGTATTTTCTACATAATGAAATAACTAACAACCTACATTGTGTTTTCCAATCTGCAATTATTTTGTGCATTTTTTTTCAATCATATGAAGAAATTGAAATCCATTTTTTACTCTAACTATAATTATTAAAAAATTTAAAGGTTCCTTTCATTACATTCATACTATCTAAATAACAAAAGATTTTAGTACATTCATGCTATCAATAAAATTGTAGGTTGCAAAACACTAGGTGTTATGAAACCTGCAACGCACATACTGTTTTAAACCCTTTACAAGTAACAACCCAATTGGTTAGTCACCCCTCACCTCAATTTGGTCTGTTTTATGTATCCCCCACCTACAACTCCACCCCGTGCTCCCCAACCTTTAGCTTTGAACGTGTAGAATGCAAAACTCACAACATAGAGTGTTTTCCAACCTACAATTATTTTGTGCATTATCATATTTAAACACATCTTGAAAAACATTACTTATTACAATTTAGCCCACGGGTGCACAGGATCCAGAGAAAGCAATCACTTCTCACTGAAACCACCGGGCCGGTGATTTTTATGGTGAAACTCCCACCCACAACACTGACTACCGATAAAACGTGAGAAACACTAGCTGATGCCGCGTTATCTCCACTTTCCTTCTGTCTGCCAAATTCGTCGCTTTTATCCCGCATCTTGGAGGGGCCCGCACTACACTATTCCATCGTGTTATGTATGTTTCTATGATTGTTTTTATGTGTTTTTCTATGTTATCATGCCTCTGACATGCATTTTTGTAGGGAGATTAGGCACTACGTTGTTCCATCATGTTATGTATGTTTTTATGCATTTTTCTATGTTATCATGCCTCTGACATGTGTTTTTATAGAGAGATTTGCTGTGTCCATTATTTTTGTTAAAGATATATTTTATTTTGAAAATCATACCATAAAGTAGACATTTATAATTGTATTTTCAATGGTATGTAGAAAACTGTATTTTCAAAGGTATGTAGAAAATCTCCATATTGTCTATGCAGCTAAGACTACACATTTGACTGTATTTATTAATTTATTGAAAATCAGAATAGAATACATTTTTTATTTTCAATTAATTAATAGACTGCACATTTGACTGTATTTATTAATTTATTGAAAATCAGAATATAGAATACATTTTTTATTTTCAATTAATTAATAGATAGTCAAATGTGCATTCTGCTGGCTGGCTAGATGTTGCCGAAAATCTCCCCTTTCTTGTGATATAAACTTTTTAATTTTTTAATTGTATTTTACAGTAAAACAGCTAAATACAGTCATACGGCCATCAAATTTAGTCCCTGGTCGCAGAATGTCTCTGGTTGCCATTCCATGGAGATTGCAAATTCCACCTCAGTTTGCATCCCCTCAAGCACAGGTAATGGGGATTGCTGCCTGGGAGTCCATTTTAGACTAAATAGAGGACGAGTAAATTTATGGAGGAGGAGTAAAGGGACACTCTGAATTTTAAGTAATTAATAAATACAGTCAAATGTGCATTCAGAATGCTGGACAGACAATAAGAAAGAAATGCACAATAAGAAAAGATTTTTGGGGCATGAAGGAACACAGATCTGTCAATGGGTCCTTAGTAAAGAGAATCTATTTTCCAATGTCAATGGGTCCTTAGTAAAGAGAGAATCTATTTTCCAATGTCATAAAAAATATATATATTTTTCAAGATTTTCTAAAAATTAGCTAATTGGTGACAAAGAGCCGATAGAAATGTAACATAAAACGAAACACAGCAGACCGACTCCTCCACAATAGTGTGGAGAACAAAACAGATAGTTCACACGTATACAAAGCATTACAGGCCGATCTGACACCACAAGACATTTTCCTCCATAAGGGTTGTATCTGAGTTGTAAGATGGCGTGGGAGATTAAACACTGCCTCATGTTCGGCTTTGAATCTTGCATGTTTCTTATTTAAAATGTATATATTATTGTCCACAAGTAACCAGAGCAGACGAGCAAAGCAGTTGTACCAGACAATCGAGGGGCTGCAGCAGATGATGGCGAATAGAAACGCCTTTATAGCTGCCCAGATAGATTGGCATAGTACTTTAAGGGTTGATTTACTTGCATACAAGTTAAAAAAAATTGTTCCCGATGGTCCACTCCCACCTAAATAAGAGGACAGGTGCTGAGTAATCTTTCAAACTAAATGGGGAAGCCTAGGGTTTTCTCCTTAAGATCACAAATCTCACTGAAATTTCCCATTTGTAAAGCACAAAATGCAGACCATATTTTATACATGAATAGCACATCTTCCGGAAAGAACACATTTGTAAAACAGACAGTGTAAGATGAATTTGTTTAAGCACTAAAAAGCTTCATAGCCTAAGCAAATGTATCCTTACCTGCCACTCATATGCTTCGTACCAGCCACCTCTAATTGAGCTGAAAAACAAAAAAAACCCTAAAATTAAGAAAATCAAACCCTGACTAAAATTTAAGAAAAGGATAATAAGAACGAAACTATGGGTGTCTGAATTAATACCATAGCCAGCCAGCGAAGGCATGTACTTATGATTTATCCATAGTTGCATGGGGCTGAGTTTAGGTGTAGCAAAGAAATGGAGGGTTAGTAGTCATAGTATATATACTATACTGGATAATTCACATAAGGAAGAGACAGAGAGAAGCAGCTGCAGAAATCTTACTACTCGTACGGCATTCTAAATGATATAGGGCTGGATTACAGACATGTAACAAGTTACGGTAGCGATAGAGAGTAGAAAGAGGTGGCGCACAAAAGCGCAGGCACGTAGAGAGCATCGCATAGGGTAGTGAGTACGCAGAACAGGTGGCGAAGTGGTGTGGACAGTTTGTTAGGCGGGCTCAAACATCTCCGCACGTCCATCGTGTGTAGTTAGTATTCAATATGTTATTCAGCATGTAAGGTTGGACTGGAGAGTTGGCTCGTTTGTGGCAATTTTAATATGGGGAATATGGGAAGGTGGGTTTTAAACCCAGACCATTTTTGGCGGCACACCACATCAAACCATCAATTTATGTGAACCAACTAATGGTGCAAGGAAGACACACTTTCCCAATGCCTTGATCATGTTGTCTACTATGAACAATATGTGTTCACCCTTTCTGTAATAGTATGTTTAAAAATTATATTATTATTATGTGTTCACCCTTTCTATTATAGTATGTTTAAAAATTATATTATCATGGTTCCATCTTTATTGAGATTGAATTGGATTTTATATTATAAGAATACATTTTTTTTTAACATGGTGTATTTGATTCATTTTGGATTAATTCATCTCATTGTCAAAACTTAGAATTTGGAGATGTGTTTTTTGTACTTTATGTCACTTGCACTACCATCTTCTTATGTTGATTTGACAAGCAAGTTGCTCAAATCTGTATGTTTGTAAATTGTAGTGCCCAACAAATTTGATCATGTCTCCTATGAGCTTAAAGGAGATTCATTCATTTTTTAGCTTCAAACCTAGGCCTCCAAACTCTACCACTAGCTCAAAGTTGCAAATGCTCATTAATCCAAAGGTGTTAAGTTTGACTTCACTTATAAGAGATCAAGGTAGGAGACAAAGGCTCTAAGGACTTCTTCAAATCCCTACAACTCAAGTATTCTACTCTCATGTCCATGCTCTTAGAACCTAGTAGGTTGCCTTTGTTGTCTACCAAATATGTTTCAAGCTTTCCTACATCATTATAAGCTATTATTTGAAACTTAGTAAAACTCTTAAGAGTATTGATACATACTCCAACAATGTCTTGATGTTGTTCCTACCTGTCCTAGTTAGGTGATTAGCTCTACTTGTCATACTCAAATCACTCTTAAGTAGTTGCAAATATGCTTTGTCCATGTCCAATGACAAGGCTTCAATCTTAAATAGATTTTAATATCAATTTTTCAAAGTCACCTAGTTCTTCATGAGACAACACTTGCTCCAAATCTACTAAGAGTTTTTTGAAAAGGATTCTTTGAGGTTTGTGATGAATCATGGCACTATCATTTTTATTCTTGAAGTTGGCAATACAAAGCTTGTGTTTAGTGCAACCTATCAATTTGCTTGATGTATCCCATAAAATTCATGCCAAAACATTTTCTTTATCCACATCACTTGGTGCCCTCATCATTCATCTAAAGAAAATTGTCTTCATTTGCAACCACTATGATTTGGATGATATTATTGTCACCCACGAAGGTATAGAGTGGTCATATTTTGAACCTTGACTTTGAGATAACTTTCAATTACATTAAATGGCCTTTCATTCTAGTGTTACTCAAAGATCTTAGATTTGGTATTTTTCCTTTAGACCATCAACACCCTATTTGCAAGATGCTTCAACTTGGCTCTCGATGAATAGGATCTAGTCTTAGAGAGTTTTGGGTTATTTTTCTCTATCTGACATGTGTACATTAGTCGTAGCTTTGTTTTTATTTTGGTAGAAGTTTTTGGTTATCTATTGGCTCATAAAGATTGGGTAGGCCTAGTTAAGGGCATTCTCTCCCCTCTTTCATCCAACAACTTATGGATATTTCATTAATACTCCTTTCTCATGCTATCATAAAACCAAGATTCCTTCAACAAAGTCATGCCTTGTCTTAACACTCTTTGCTTGCCCTATGGTTTAAACCTACAATGGAACAAACATTAATGAACTACAAATAGAACCCCTCTCCCTTACAATTTTAGTTGAAGTATTTCTATTTAAAATGGATTGATAAATGTGAGATGTCTAAGTCTCTAGGAATCCCCTATACAATGGAAATTTCTCTATTCAAAGGGTTGAGGAAAAAATAACCTTCTAGATTTCTAAGCCTCTTTATTTGATTAGGAAAATAATTTAAAATCCACCAAGGTGTTTGCAACCAAACGTATATTATTCTTCTCGTTAGGCCCAATTTAAAGCTACCTATGATCAACTTACTATTAAGCTTCTTGCTAATTTTCCATGGGTTGACATTCTCAAGGCATCCATCCAACCATTTGGAAAATTTGTTTTGTAACTCAGGTTTGCATAAATATTATTGATATTCATAAGCAAATGCAAGAATTTTGTGCTAAGTACATCATTAAAGAAATTAAAGGCAATAAGGCCTATAAAATTCTACTCTAGTGCTATATCAAGGAAGGCTCGCTTTATGACAAGCAATATTGGAAGGGGATTAGTTTTGATTACCTTCTCATGAATTTTACTCTAATAAATAATAAGATTTTTTTGTTTGTTAAACCATTTAGAATACTTTTGAATTTTCTAAGTCATTTCTTAAGTGGGTTGGTGTTGGCTTTAGTACTATTTTCCCCCTCAATGATTAAGACATTTGGTGGTCCCTCATCATAAATTCATCTATCTTATTGGTGGAAAAGACCCTTGGAACCAAATCTCCATTCATTTTTGGAAAGGAATTTGCACCATAGCAAACCTTGTCTCTTCTAGAGATTGGAATCTTTGGCAACATTGTAACAAGTTTATCAACTTTCTTGTGTTAATCTTCCTTATATCCAACACTTTTAGGATCTCAATGTTGATGACATGTTGCACAAGCTTGGGTTACAACCCTCACATGTTTGGTGGAAATATTATCACTAGAATTGTCATTTTTCCTTTAGGACTCACACACTTACATGTTCTATTATATTTTCAATCCACTCTAGTTCTTTCCAAGCTCAATCTATAATGGGTCTCCATTCTCCCACCTACACTTAGCTTTTTCGATTGTAAAAAAATTGGCAATCCATATTACAGCCTAATATTGGTATTTTGGTGGTGGTTATATTACAAGGGTTTTCCCATTAGTCAACAACTACATCATCTTGGTCTTTCTCAACTTAGATATTTATCTTTCCATTAAATTGATTTATTCAAGCACTCTTTTGGGTCTTTCCCTTTAATCCAATCTACATGACATAAGATTCATAAAAAAATTCCCCTTCCATCCTAAATATTTTTTTCTAGAGTTGTTACTTTAGGGATACAATTTCCTAGCCTACGTACTTTGCTAGACATTTTCTCATTTTTAGATCAATTATTCTTTACAGACCATGAAGTCTATTAATAATGCTAAATTTTCTCATGAGCTTATTGGTTACAAATTTTCATTAACAAAGAAGGCCAATATGATTTCCTATATTTAGTTTTAAATTCAAGAATAGGTTGAGAAGGTGGTGTTAAATTCTAGCATTTACAATTTTTTAACCACTAGGAAAGCATTGTGTAAATTGTGAATTAGGTGCCACTAGACGGTATTGGTCAAACCACAACTTCATTATTTCACAAGCAAAAGCACATTTTATCCCATCATCATGACCATTTCTCATCATTGTTGGTGTAAGTGGATGGCATGCCTCCCCTCAAGGGAAGGCATATAGTTCCAAGTAGGTTGTGGTCACGAATTCACCTTCAGATATGTTTGTAAATTTGGAACATATCACATATAATCAATTTGCCACCAAAATAGAGTATTTTGGCCCCCCTTATTATGCATGATAACTTGTCATCACAAGATGTTCATGGGTGGATTCAAATGTGTCATGAACATGCTAAATGATTGGTTTTGATGATTAATGATACTATACCTCCCTCACTTGGTGTTGTGGTATGTGCTTAGTGTTTAGTTGTTTTATCTTGTTATAGACTTTTGTGAACATGCATTTTTTGGGTCATAGATATAAAGTAGCCATTTTTTATTGTAAACCTTCTAAAACATTGTTCTTACAAATTTTATGCTTGATAATAAATATTATTATTGTTTCCAATACATTATATGAATATATCTTTAATGCTCACCTATGTGTGGAGTCAAAATACAAATAAACATAAAGAAACAATAGTTGTAAAGAAGAACAAACTTTCTATAGATATAATCTATGCTAATGTAATAGATGCATGAACATAAGCAACAATTGACCTAGGTTAATAATGGATAATTATGGACATTATAAGTTTAAATTAAATGTTAATTTAGGAAAGAATTGAGACGAGGATAAGGTTCTTAGCTTTATGATTAAATAAAGATGATTTTGAAATGACATTGATTATCTTTGATCTATAAATGATGCCTTTATGTTAGTGTAATGCCACTAATTTTAGCAGGATTTATTGTACCTTAGGTTGAGTTTGTGTGTCTAAGTCATTTTTTCATACACAATTTTTTCCTCTGCTACATATATCTATTCCTACTTAATATACGCCCTTATTCTTTGGATTACTTTTCTTACTTCTATACGTTCTTTCCTATGCTCTACTCTAAAGACCAATGATATTTAGAAATTCCTTTTATTATTTATGTCATTAAGGGACATGTTCTCCAATATCAACCCTAAAAAAACATGTAAAGATTGAAAACAACAAGATTCAATAGTGTAAGTACTCAAGATGAATATGCAAATCTAAATTCATTTTAGTGCATCAATTTCAAATGTTCTTCTATGAATTACTCCTTGGGATGAGAGAGGATATTCAAATGTGAGGGGATCTGAAATGGATGAAAATAAATGTCTTTAAATACAAGTAGATAAAAAATAAATTACACAAATGTGTGTTTAGTTATATCACAACAACTAGTAGAGTGGGCAAGATTTAGTCGAATTTAAATATGAATTTTGAACTTTAAGAGTCAATCCATAGGTACAAGGTCACCTCACATGTGTAGAAATGATCAAAAACATGGAAATGGTCTATAAATTAAATTAGATAGTGAATGTAATAGGAAACATGCATGAATAGACATAATCAAAGTATAATTTAGGTGAATGTATCATAATGCATACACGTATAGATAAGGTGGTCAATAAATGTGATATTGTGTGTGTGGGGGGGGGGATAGGTGAAGGTTAGGGGAATGTGCCCAAATTTGAAATAGATTGCACAATTTGTTAATACATAAATGGTTTAATCCATTCTCTTAATCTAGGCACAAAAATAAATGGGAATTAACATAGTTAAGAAAAATTCACCATTAAATTTTGCCTCACTTTCATGTGCATGTGTATCTTAGAATGAAAATGTATCTCAAAGTACTCATCACTAACAAATATACATGTAAAGTAAATATCCATACATAAAGGATGTAAAGGGGTCCATATAAAGTAATGGACCTTACTTAATATCATAGTGTAAGTCTATCCTTTGGAAAGTGCTCTCCTTGGAAACTTGAAAAACAAAGGGAAAATGTATAGTGAGTAGCTTCTAACTTACAATTAAAGTTAGGGAAAAAACATGAGGTTGCATAGCTATCTAATAATTTAAAATCTTAGAGATGATAAAAATGAGACATAGGAAAAATTACACTTATATGGAAAGTTGTAATGTTCTATCGAGTTTAGTAGACATGAGATGACAAGTCACATGGAGAATTGGCATATCACATGGTAATGGTATGTTTGGTCACGATGGATGAGTATATGCAACATATCTCACTCCTTGAAAACTCAACACCTAAATATTAGTGCTCTGATGTATGCCCCCTATAATTGGTTGTACTTATATGGTGCAAGGAATTATTAGAGAGGGGAAATATGACATGAAAGTAAGTGTAATGTAAATATAATTATTTAAGCATATAATCATCTAAAGTAATAAAAAACAAACACATTGCACATGATGATAAAGTGTAACATATACAATGATAAAACATGATGAAGATATGTGGGTTAGAGATAACATCAAGGAATGAAGGTTTCCACTTGCATGGCAGGTGGCAAATGGTAATCACTTGTGGGTACTCTTGAAATGAATCCTCCACCTCCCACCCATTTGGACACCTACCTTTGTTGCTCCTCCCATTCATGAAGGTCCAAACCAGATATGAACTCCACTTGAACTTCACTATTCTACCACCACTTCGACATTTCAAGGAAACCCTTCCTCATCCACACTTATGAGTACCATAAGTGTACCTACCATCACGCAAAGCAATATAGACCAAAAAACTCAAAGCAACACACAAGGGCATGTCAGTACCATATCACATAATCAAACCTCAACACAACTAGGAACATCTTTATCCAACCCTCTAGTGGTTACATCCATTCCATCCATCATTAGCACATCATATCCCCTTAATCCACCACAAAGCAATCCCTTGGTTATGAGTTATGTCAATCCTGGGAGTACCTTGATCACAAATCCTTTGTTTACATCTTTTACGCAAGGCAATCCTCCCAACATAGGATAAGAGAATCTTTTCAATCATTGGACTCAAGGTCCTAGTGTGTCATTTCCATTTCAAAATTTAATGATATCATCCTTCTTGATAGCTCCCTTTTCTATACCAAATCAATTAGGGCCTCAAACATACATTCCTCCCCCTCAATCCACTGTCTTACAAGGAATTTTAAACCAAGAGAATCCTCCACCTTTCACTACCAATCTGCTAACCACTCAAAACATCAATCCTTCACAACTATCTCAACAACCACCAGATCCCACATTGCAAGCACATTCCCTAGCTCTACAACAAGCACAAAAAACTTACCAACAAGTCATACAACAACAAGCACAACAAGTAGCCTCCACACAAAAACAACAAGCAGCATTAGCACAACAACAACATCAAGCTCAAAAAGAAGCCTTAGCACAATAGCAACAACAACAACAAGCGGCAATTTCCCAACAAGCTCAACAAGCAGTTTTAGCAGCACAACAAGCAGCTTGACTAGCATAACAACAACAGCAAGCCCAACAACAATCCTTAGTGGCACAACAACAACAAGCTCAACAACAAGCCTTACTAGCTCAATAATACACCCAACAACAAGGATCCTATTTTCCTCATACAAACATCATCAATCATACTCATCACTTTCACAAAATCTCACACCTCCATACACCTCATATAACTAATCTCTCATCCCATCATATGTTCCTCCACCCAATCCCCAAGACGATCGCGTACCACAAATGAAGGAACTCTCACAAGAAATGCAAGACCTTCACATGGGAAAGACAAAGAAACCTCATACACAAAACTTGTGTCCTTACCCATTTGATCAAAACATAGCAATGGTACCATTCCCTCTTAGTTTTGAAATCCCTAAATCTGACAAATACAGAGGGAGAGGAAGTCTTGCTGACCATATCAAAGAATTCAAAATCATGTGTATGGAAGTGGCTTACAATGATTCATATCTAATGTGCCTCTTTCCTTGGAGTTTAATAGGTATTACTATGGATTGGTTCTCTTGTTTGCCTCTTGGTATCAAAACTTTTCAAGTAATCATTGACAAATTCATCGATCACTTCTCCTTTAATCTTGACATGGACGTTAGTCTAGAAGAGTTGTACACTCTCAAACAAAATCTAGGAGAAACCTTCACAAATTTCTTACAATGATGGAGACAAAGAGCTAGTAAAAGAAAGTGGCCTCTTTCTAATGAACAACAAGCGAGAATCATCATAGCCAACCTTGCTCCAAATCTATCATTCCACTTGAAAATGCAATTCATCACATCATATGACGAACTTGTTCCAAGATCCCTTAACATTGAGAGAGCCCTAATCTCGCAAGGAAACACTCAAGCTTACAAAGGCAACCATCCTTTGACTAGTTCAAATGAGAGACCTCGTGTATGGGCTAAAAAAAAGAATGTAACAAATGATGGTGTAGTAGACGCCAAGGTCATACTAAGTGCTCCTAGACCCAACCACAATCAAGTTTCTAGTATCCAACCAATTGTGCAACGAATGGTACCACCTCAGAACAATTAGATCAATAACACCAGCATGAAACCAAGGCCAATCGATATCAGGAACAATTATCTTAAACACAAGTACACAGTTATCAGGACCCATCGAGACAATCATGAAGAAACTGGTAGAGTCGAATTTGATAACACTTCCTAACTTTGAACACTACCAAGAACCCTAAGAAAATCCATCCTGGTATAACGAGCGTGATCTCTATGACTTTCATAAAATCAAAGGACATAAAACCACAAATTGCATGAAACTCAAGAATATCATCCAAGATCTCATAGAGAATGATACCATATCTGTTGAGGTACCATCTGGAAACTAGGATCTCAAGATATACAAGACCCCTATGCCTAATCATAACAAAGCTAACAACCATGGCAAAGCTAAGGATTACACCAATGTTCAACATACTTATTCCAATGTTGTTGCTTCCTATGATAGTGTTATCATTGTAGTCACCATCAAAGGATCTAGTATGGAATGTGGAGTCACCACAAGATGTGGCAAAATAACCATTCAAGGAGCCATACCAACTCAATCTAGGACATAGCCTACTTTACTTGCATCTAATCCTAGCAAGTACAATCTTGTAGGTCAGCTTAAACAGACCCCTGCTCAAATATCAATTTTGGAACTCCTGAAATTATCTCTTGCACATAGAGAAATACAAGAAAAAGCCTTGTCTAAATCCTCTATTTATGAGAACACTGATATTGATCAGTTTCAAGCTATGGTAGGGCATATCACTAGCCATCTTCTCACCTTTTTTGAATAGTACTCACCATCACAACCATCTTATAACCATGCTTTACTACTATCCATGGAGATCCTGATCCTTTTTACTACTACAAGAGCCTTGAGGCCAAGTTTTATAAGATCCCACAAATACACAAAAATGACAAAGGACCTGCACCAACAATCTCATTTGTTGACCCATCATCTCTAGCCTCTACCTCAGCATCACAAGTACCAATTGTGAAAATCATACCCAATGTCAAATCTGTAATCCAAGATGATGGTTGTGGAAGCTACAAAATATTGAAAGACACCTTTGTCTTAGGAGAGTTACCTATTTCTCCTCAATCTCATGGGAAACCAACATCTAGCACCAAAGAACCATAAATAATCAAGATGGAACCTACTACTTTCACCAAATGGGGAGATTTGAATCAAGAAAATGTCCATGAGCAACATATCTCTAAACTCTTCTATCAAGATGAACAACATGTTCATGTTCTTCCCATGAAATATGACAACAAAGATCTACAACTAATGTAGAGCATGGAGTATAACATGAATGAGAAGCTAGGAAAAATTGACAATGGTTTACTAGAACCCATCATTCTTGAGAAACGACTAAAAAATCTTGGCTTAGGTTGTACTACTAGCAAGATCACACTTTTTGGCAAAGGTATTTTTGCTAAACAAGTTGAGGCTTCCTCTTGGTCACCTACATCATGTGATACTAACTTAAATGAATTTCCTCTTGATGTTGCTGACTTATTTGAAAACAACACCCTCTTCATGATATCCATAACATCCTTTGTCTCAAACAACCAACCAACTAAAATATGATTGTATACCCACAACTCATTGACATGGACCAACAAGGATCTCCCATTCTAGATTTATTTGAAAATGATGAAGTGATCTCAAAATTCATGGGACTCTAAGACAACTTATCATGGGTAGATCACAAAACAGGATTTGACATAAAGCTTTATATAGGGGCATACTATGGGGAGACAATTGAATCCTTGAGTCACAAAATAAATGAAAGGCAATTAACTTGTAGATCCTTGAGTGAAAACCACCTATTGGTGCTCTCTGATCCCAAAATAGTAAAAACAAAGGATGCATCTGATGGTGAAAACCTCTTTGAGGTGCCCAAGGATGGAGGATTCAATCTCCCCCTTAGCACAATGCATCCAGAGAAGTTAGCAGTACTAGCAGAAAAGGCTACACCAGTAAATGTGGGAACAAAGGAAGAACCTAAGATCACCTTCTATGTTGAATCTTATTAGATGAAGAACAAAAGAACCTTGCAACATTCCTTAAAGAGAGAAAAGTTAAATTTGCATGGTCATATACAAATATGCCAGGCATTGATCTAGAATTAGTTGTGCATCACTTAGCAGTCTATCCTTAGGCCAAACCAATCAAGCAAAAATTAAGGAAGATGCACCCACAAATAGCACTCTTGGTTAAAATAGAACTACAAAAGCTTATTGACGTTGGATTCATCCAACCAATAGATTATCCTGAGTGGGTTTCAAACCTATTACCAGTCTCAAAACCCACCGGGGGCATTAGAATATGAATTCCCTCTTCCCAACATTGATCTCATTGTAGACTTAATAGCTAGGCATGAAATGTTGTCACTCATGGATGGATTTTTAGGCTATAACCAAATCATAATCACCAAAGAAGATCAACATAAAACTACCTTTACTTTCCCATGGGGAACCTACTGTTGGAATGTGATGCCATTTGGGTTTAAGAATGTAGGAGCTACCTATCAAAGAGCAATGACCCTCATCTTCCATGACATGATCCACAAAACAGTTGATGATTATGTGGATGATATTTTGGAAAAATCAAAGAAGAGAAGTGAACATATACAGGTTTTAGGACCTATCTTTGATAGGCTTAAAGAATACAAGGTACAACTAAATCCAAAAAAATGTGTTCAGATTCACATCAGTGAAACTTCTTGGCTTCATTGTTTCACAAAGAGGGATAGAAATTGATTTAGCAAAGGTAAATGCCATCTGAGACATGGAACCACTGCAGACATTGAAACAAATGAGAGGATTACAAGGAAGGATGCAGTCCATCATAAGGTTCATAGCTTAGTTATACTCACCCTTTTTCACACCTTCTTCATAAAGGGATAACTTACAATTGGGATGACAAATGTGATAAAGCTTTCCAACAAATTAAGGATTATCTACTAACACCACCTGTGCTCATGCCACCAATACCAAACAAGCCACTGATCCTATACATCTCAGCAACACTAGCAACACTAGAAGCTCTTTTAGCACAACATGATGAAAATGGAAAGGAAAGAGTCATATACTACATCAACAGAACCTTAGTAGGCTATGAGATGAACTATTCACTCATTGAGAAAGCATGCCTAGCAGTAATTTTTGCTTCACAAAAGTTTAGGCATTATGTGTTGTCACATCAAATCAAGCTCATCACAAAGATTAATCCATTAAAATATCTATTATCCAAAGCAACCCTCACAAGGCGAATGGCTAAATGGGTAATGATCTTGATAGATTTTGACATAGAGTATGTGGAGCACAAGGAAATCAAAGGAGAAGTGATCATGAATGAGCCAACAGAAGTACCTATCTATGATGAAAACCCTTTAATACTTGAGTTCCCTGACGAATTAGTGTTCCTTATTAATCTAACAACTCAATGAAAGATGTACTTTGATGGATCATTCACCCAACATGGATCAAGAGCAGGCATTCTTTTCATCAGCCCCCAAGGTGATTGCATCCCAAAATCTTACAAGCTATCATTCCCATGTACCAATAACATTGTTGAGTATGAAGCCTTGATCACAAGCCTTAGGACAACAGTTCAGTGGCAGATACAAGAGATGAAAGTCTATGGAGACTCACAATTAGTTATTAACCAAGTTAATGATGACTATCAAACCAAAAATGACAAGCTCACCCCTTACAAAAAGATGGTGGAGAATCTCAAACATATTTTTATAGACATAAATTTTGAGTAGATTCTTCGCATAAACAATAGAGCAGTAGACACCATGGCAACAATTGGATCACTACTAGACATTTCAAACAACATTTTTCAATGTGAATTATTGGTAGAACAACTTCTTGTACCAACTTTCAAAATACATGAATCTAAATTTGTGTGTGTCATTGTTGGTCCTAGATCCCCTTGGTACCATGAAATCTTTAATTACCTTAACAGAGGAAACCTTCCATCAAACATTACCCCAAACCTTAAAAAGACCTTTGTCAACAAGGTAACTTGATTTGTGATCCTAGGTGATACCCTTTACCGTCGAAGCATCGAAGGGATATTACTATGATGTCTTAACCAAGAGGAAGCCTTAACTACCTTAATAGAAGTGCATGATGGCATATGTGGGTCCCATTCTAGTGGTATGGCATTAGCTAAGAAATTGTTGAGGACAAGGTATTATTGGCCAACCATGGAGAACGAAGCTCATCAATATGTACGGAAATGCATTTGGTGTCAATCGCATGGGGATACAATTCATGCTCTAACTAAAGAATTGCAATAAATAATTACACCATGTCCTTTTTCACGGTGGGGAATTGACCTCATAGGAAAATTCATTCCAACTTCATCCAACGGCCATAAGTTCATCATAAATTCCATTGAGTACTTTACCTAGTGGTTTGAAGCCATTCCTATGACCTACATAATGGGGAAGTAGATAGCAAAGTTTATCTTGAATTACCTAATTTGTTGTTATGGTATGCCACAAACCCTCATCTCAGACAATGGAACCCCATTCAAAAATTAAGATGTGAAAGAGTTGTGTCAAATATTTAATATCCAGCACTGGTTCTCTACACCATACTACCCCCAAGGAAATGGCCAAGCAGAAGCAACAAACAAAACTATCATGTAAATCCTAAAGAAAATAGTTAACAAAGCTAGTCGTGACTAACATCTATAAATAAATCTCGCTCTTTGGGCTTATCAAACCAGTATCCACACACCCATAGGATCAACCCCTTTTTCCCTGGTCTATGGATTAGAAGCCATCTTGCCTATTGAGGTTGAGCTCCCATCATTGTGAGTGTCACTAAAGAATCTGATAATTGAAGAAGAGTACAAAGTGTCCTAACTAAATAAGCTAGAATTCTTGGATGAATGTCGTCTTAAGGCCCTTAATCACTTGCAAGTGTATCAAAACCAACTAAAACGAAGGTATAACAAGAGAATCAAATGTCGGTCATTCTAGGAAGGTGATCTCGTGTTAAAGAAAAATTAGAAGAACCTTCTAGATCAATACAACAAAGGAAAGTTTGAGCCTAATAGGTTGGGTCCCTTTGTCATCACAACAAGCTACCAATCAAGAACATAACAATTGTCAACCCCTGAAGATGAACCCTTGTAGGAGCCAATCAACAACTTGCATCTCAAAAAAATTTATGCCTAAACATGAAGGGTATAAATCAGAAAATACAAAAAGTGATCAAAATCCAAAAAAAGAAAAGAAAAAGGATTGAAAAAAGTAAAGAAAAGAATCATCCTCTAGTGAAAACTACTTCGGTGGTGCTTTGGGCAAGTACCTTGGTGAAAACCTAGCAAACAGGCGGATTGCGTAAATAAGGTATCTCCATCTATTCTTTGGCTCTTTTGACCTATTATTCTTTGCATCGCCATTCATCCCCCATCCTCTTCCTTATCATGGCTTGTCACTGTAAGGTATCATAGACTCTTTAGCACTACTTGGCATATTATCAAGGTTAGTTTCTCCTGCCTTTATCGAAGTAGGCTAACATATCACACTAAGGGAATTTCATTATGTGTCACAATCGGGTTCTTGTATATCTTGAGGTCATGGGATATCTTATAAAAAAAAACCAAAAACATTCATAAAATCTTATCCAAAAAATCCAACATATTAAGAAATTGTAAAGACAAAATCTAAAACATCTGGAAAACATCAAAAACCCTAAAAGGTCAATCACCAAAAAATCCAAAAAATCAATGTCTCCTTGTCGAACTACGTCGTCTCAGAGCTTTAGTGTAGTCAATTCCATCACTGATGTGCCCCTGAGACACCACCCTAGGTCAGTCCTGTAGCAGTCTGTTGTAATTAGTTGTCGTCTCTCATTTGTTCATATCTTTGTCCTATAAATGGGTCGAGTTAGTCAAACTATGTGGTCTCTACATGTATAACATAGGCAAGAATAATCTTCGATCAACCCCCAAGGCCCCTAGGATAGGTCCTTAGGTTAGGTTCTTGGTTGAAACTCGAAAACTCAAAAAATCCAAAAACATTGGTAAAACTCTAAAAATCCCAAAAAATCCAAATATCTCAAAAACACAAAAACATTCAAAAATTTGAAAATCCAAAAACAATAGAAAACATTCAAAATACCTAAAAGGCCTCAAATATTCAGAAAACCCTAAATAGCCTTGGAAAATCCAAAAAATCCTAAACATCCACATAAACTTTCAAAAAGACCAAAAACAACCTCAAAACATTTCAAAATACCAAAAAACAGCCTCAAAATATTCAAGAAAATTCCAAATTCCATCCATCCCACCTCACTTTCACCCGCAATAAACTTTCACCCATAATAAACGATCATCCCCTTCACACTTTGGAGAAACAAGTAGAAAACAAACATAGCAAGTTATAAAGTGTGAACCTGAAGGTCAAAATCTAAAGTCTAAATCATAGGTAAATGAGTTAGTGAAGTTTATAGAAATATCTCATCTTAGCATCATCATCCCAACATCAAAAAACCCTCTGATCAACTTGTCCTAGGATGTATCCTTCCTGCGATGGACATCAGCATCAGATATTACTTTAGCTAAACTTAAAATAGGTAGGAGCTATAGATAACACTGACTGTTTGTCTTTGATCTTTTCTTGAGATTTATCTTAATGACCCATTCCGAGGACCTCTCGATGATATCTATCTAAAATAATTTAGAGAGAATGGAATGCGGCATTGATCATTATCTTTCGTTTGATGTGCTTGTGGATACTCTTGTAAAATAATATTGGTGCATACTTGCTTAGTTGTGTGTAGGAAGGTCATTTGGAGTATGTTGTTGACTATTTTGTATCCTTTGGTCCAATATGTTCTAAACCTCTAACTTGCATTCCAACGAAATTTTTGTATGTATGTGAACAAGAACTATGCTATTTGCTTATCGAGTCAAAGTCCATTACACTTGCTACAATGTTGTTCGGGTTATCAATACCTTGATGCATTGTGTCTATGTGTTATATCAAATAATAAGGAACAATGAAAAATCCCAATCCCAAAATTTGAGCATCCCATCCTGCATTCTCATTTTGCATTCTTTTGCATTGTCTCGTCGCCATCTCTAATAAAGTCTCGATGGATCAATGACTTGCATCTTTTGAAGCAATCATCATCAACAAAAATTATTCATTTTTATTCTTCTATCTTCTCTTTGCATTAACCTGGTATCATGACACACAAACACATCATTAATGCATCCACCCTACATCCACAAACCATCAGCATACATGTATCTCACAATCATACCATAAATCATAAGCATCCATCTCATAATCATTTGCATGTCACATCATACATTATGCATTATCATTTGAGTTATGATGAATAATATAGATTTTTTATTCTAAGCATCTTAAATCATTACATATCATAAGCATTTGCATCCATACATACATATGCATACATCATAAAACACACATAGAAAATATACAAAAATAAATACATCCACATCATTTGCATATAATAATCATCCATCCATATAATTTTTGATGGGTGTTTTAGCACTTCTCAACACAAGCAATGCATAAGTGCACTACCTCTCTTGAAAGGCAACCTCCTACAAACTAGTTGCAGAAAATTACCCTAAGGTATCTTGGGTGTCAGGTCATGACTTGATTGGAATGTCTCAATTGGTTTGATGTGATTTTGCTGATAATCACAGGGAAGCCTTACGTAAGTTAAGTTGGAAGGGAATTGGTTCTTTTGATGGAGTTTATGAAATTCTAAAATTATGTTCTATTGTTGCAAGTTCAGGATAGCAATCTAAAACTCCACTTTTTTCATTAGATTTGGCTTTACAATGTGCAATGAACTTTGTCTTGAGTTACTATTTGAAAGAAAATTCAAAAGGGAAAGGAAGAGAGTAAGATCCTAGACCTGGAACTACTAATGAATAGTGATAATGGAGAATGCTATAGTGGAAAACCTTCCCAAAACTAGGTTCCACTTAACCAAATCAACTCATAGTCTCATGAAA
>VDFB02383442.1:0-10682 GCA_007258455.2 Sequoia sempervirens | reverse complement strand
TACCACAATGATAATCACAAGTCTCCCTAACATGGTAGAGTTACATCGATATATAAATAAATACCACCAAAGGAAAATATTGATGAGATAGTGGCATATCGGCAAGAGATATTAACTTGTCTCATCGACATCGGCAACCAACATCAAAGGAACATAAGATCTAATGTCGATGAGACATTGAGATATCGATAAGACAAATAAGATTGTCTCATCGACACTCTTCAAGTAATGATCAAAAGCATACACCGCTATACCAATCGAAGGTGAGCAACATATGCGTGAGAGCAATATACAACGCTAAATCCCATAGCAAGTTACAGCCTTGTATAAGGCAAGAGCGGGTAAACATGGCATCATTACACTTACAACAAATCACATCAGTCGCCAAAATTAAATGCTATTAAATTATTAAGGGTTTTGAAAACTAATATGACTGAATATCGCACCATCCAAAGATAAGTGAGTTTTCCCAATATCGCACTCAATTGCAGTGCACTAGCATGGAAGGAGCTAAGGATATGAGAAGAAGAAGTCCTGCAAGCGTGAAATACTCAAGTAAGTGCACGAAAACTCTCTGACAGAGCTATGTTAATATGAAAAACCTTTCAAGGTTTTGTTATCTGAAACCATAGTAGAGAAAATTGAAACATGCCTCCTAAAAGAAAATAATCAGAAGTAGAAGAAAGTCGGCCTAAACTTAAAGATGAAGAACCTAAAGTAAAGAAGAGACCACTCCATTAGTCCATATTCGATATACTTCCAAGGTCTATTAAAAAGGGTAAGAAGAAGTTTCTTGTGGACACCTCACAAAGTTGTAGGGATGCCCTCATTTCCAAATCTAGATGGGACCTATTTTGGTATTTTTATAGTAAGAGAAATAAGGAGATTCCAGTGTCAAACACTTGGATGTTGGATATAGAAAGGTTGATTGTCCCAAATGTTTTTGTTGATGTAGAATTTATCAGACTGCTAACCAAACACAATCACTCAGCTACCAAAATAGTAAGGTTTCCAAATGGAACATTATTGGTAGAAGTAACCAGAAAAGCCATCATTGATTGTTTTGGCTTAAACAAGTAGGCTTTAACCAAGATAAACCTATAGAAAAGTGAGGAGGATTATGCTAGGTTAAAAAAGACTTATAGAAGTGATGAGGTACCCCTATATATGAAAAGAGGCATTGGTAATAGAACATTCCCCATCTCTACTACCACTACTGAACCATTTAATGTGACATATTTTCAGTATTACTTTGTGAATACATAGTTAGCTCTTTGCCAAGTGTTGGGGATAGATGCTCAAGATAAAATTCCAATAGGCCTAATGATGATGGTCATGAGAATTCAAAACCCTAAAACTAATATTGAATATGACTTTTCTTCATACCTTGAGAAGGCATTAGATGATGAATTCTCCCAAGTTATAGAGGATAGAGCACCAATTACATTCAGACACTATTCCCTACTATGTCATCTGATATTGTACTAGAATAGGGACCATTGGACTAAAAGAATGGACTTGGCCATAGTAGATGAGCAAGAGAATCCCACACCTATCCAAAAATGGTGCTATATTTGGGAAGGTCGGTGCAAGAATTCAAGCTTTTTTGTATTCTATGAAGACTTTGTACACATAATCCTTCAAGTTCTTGGGTATGCAATACCAATATTGTCAACCAAAATTTTGCAAATAGTGATACCTTTGGCTTTAATACCAAAGTAGGGTCATACACACAATTTTGGAGATTGGTTCTTCCTCCTGGAAGTTACAATAATAAGAGATTATGGATACCCTGTTGCTCCACACATACTGCCAAAATTTGTGCCCCTCATATTAGCACTTCTTGAATTTATGTGGAAAATGATTTGGATGGAGAAAGATGTAATGCACAAGCAGAAGAAAGGCACTTTCCTGCCAAACCCAACCAAGTGTGAAGATTGGACTATAGGCTGAGACACACTAGAGGAGTTACAGTATTATTTGAAGACAAGATATGCATTGAAATCTGGAAAAGAAAGAGCCTTTGACCCTAAAAATCATATGAACAACATAAGGCACAATCTTCTTACCAAAATGATAGTGCCACACCAAGTGGATTTTGAAGATGTCATAAGGAACTGCATTACTTATAATGATGTACTTAGTAGAAGGAAAAAATGGGAATATATGAAGAAGGTTGAAGAAAGGACGAAGCAGAGGTCCAAGGATTTCCTAGGATACTTTGTTGAGGAAAAGGACCCCATCAAGAGGATAGAATTGATAATTGGTAGATTTGAAGACTTGTACAGAAAGAAGGAAGCATATCTTGAAGAACATCATAGTGGTGCAACTGTAGAGCATACCCCAGGTGAAACCTCTGAGCCTCCCATGGAGCAGTTACCTCCCAAAAGACAGAAGACGAGAAGCATTGAACAATTAGTACCTTATGAGGATACTAAAGAGGTGGGTGATACTAAGGAAGTGGCTACAGTACTGGAGTCATTGAAAGGTGATATTGAAGTTGATCAACCCATCCTTGAGACCAATGCCCATAAACATGAGGAAAGGATGGGTGATGTAGAAAAAACAAGTACAGAGGTACATGAAGATGAAAGGGAAATTGCAGCCAGGAGATTCATAGAAGATGATGAATTCATTAAGACTCCTGAGTTTAAGGATTTCTAGATGAAGATGAAGATAAAATAATTTCAAGAGGATGGAATTAGTTGAAGCAAGAATTGAAGAATTAGAGAAAAATGAAATGATAGCACAGACTTTCCAGGAATTAAGAGTTGACAACATTGACATTAGCCCCTAGAAGGCTAGAGAAATGGTCTTGAAGAGCAATATGCTTATTTTCCCTAGCTTGGAATTAAAGAAAATGTTTCTGCTTGATCAAGTGTGGGCTCAAGAAGATCCAATGCTAGTTGCGAAATTTGACTCCGATGAAGGTGTGAGTGGAATTGGGTATAACCCAAAGATTGAAAGCCTAGCCATATGGATCAAATAGAAAAATACACAGAAGCCAAAATTATTGGATGTAATTAAAGGGATGAAAGGGGTAGTAATGGTAAGGACAATACAAGATACCACCCCTTTGGAGGCAACCACAATGACCATGCATTCAGCCATGTTCACTTGAGCAACTATTAAGGGATTAGAAGACAAATTGAAGGAGTATGAAAAGGAACAAAGGTTCCTAAATGATGAAGTTAATAAATTGTTCATGGAGAATTTCAAATTGAAAGAACAATTAAGAGGAGGAGGACCCTCACAAAGCAAGGAGATGGTGTTATACAAGCCTCCTATTGTTCTAATGGATATTGTGAAGAGCATTTCTGCAGAACAGGTAAAAACTCCAGAGAAGGAAGTGGATGATGTAAAGAAGGCCAGCAATCAAACCCAAGATGAAGTGAAAAGATGAATTTGTGAAGTTATGGAAAAGATTCTTGAGCACGGGATAAAATTAGTTATGGATAAACTAGAGAATGTGCATGATAGTTATAAAAAACTTCAACAGGCAATGGATCAAATAAAGACACATATGCTTGTATTAGATCCTTTGTTCAAAAGGTGGAAGCCTATTCACCACACTTTGGCTAAGTTATGCAAAGTTCTACAAAGAAGTCCTAATGCACCCACAACATTAAAGCCAACTGAACAAACTGTGAAGATGATTATTGATGAATTTGAGTATGTACAAGGGTTTGATAAAAAAATTGTAACGCGAATGGATTTATTCCATACCTGAAAACAGTGGTATATACTTGAAATCGTGAGAGATGGTGATTAGTTGGAGGAATTGGATAAGTGGAAGAAAGAATTTAGTCAGGTTGTTCATAAGTGCGTAACTCATATACAAAAGGATGATGATACCAGTCTTCCCAAGCTAAATCAGATCATGGATGGGTTGATTGTTCTTGATGTGGGATACCTAAAGTTTGTCAATGATACAAAGGCATTACTAGATAGTCGATGGAAAACTCATCTTGCAAACATGCAAAAGATCCAAGAATATAAGTGGCCATCAGATTTTACAGTGTATTAGTGGGAGGAAAAGTATTTGGTTTCAGAAGAATAGGACACTAAGGCGAGAGCATTTGGACGTTCATCATGGAGAGGAAGATTTTTCCAAATCAATGATCATGGGTCTTCTACGTTGAATAATGAAACCATATGTCAAAATGTCTGTTCTGTTATTTCTTAATTATGCTTAATTAAATAGTTGTTAGTAAAAGTAGTTGGTGAAAGGGTCGCTATTTTTGTAAAAGGCCTATAGCTTGTTGCTTCCTATATAAATAGGAAACCAAGGCCTTGTTTTAAATTATCATCACCATATATCATTTCCATTTTGAAGACTTATGTTATTAATATATATCAATTGAAGCAATATAATGGAGAACATCTTATTATCAGATATTCTCCATGACCGTGTTATCATTATGTATTTTTCTTATGTTTTTCATACTTATTTCTTCTTATATTTGAATGAATATCAATTATTGAGCCTCAATACTATGCTTATGTGAATGAATATGTTGATACAGTAAAGCATTTATTGTGGATGTTGGTAGAGCTGCTAATTTTTTTGAAAATTTGAGCTTATTTTTCCTTGTTATGGGTTCAACATAAAAAATGGAAACTATTTAAAAACAATAAAGTTAACAAAGTTGCTTATTAAATAATTGTGAGTTACGTGCATTAATATTTTATTAACTTTTGTGTCTTCACAAACATATGTTGATACAAAATGAATGGAAGAAGTATCCAAGTAATCCTAATTTTTTCTGTCAACAATTCATACCAAAGATTGAACAATTTAAGGATATTGCAATAGGTAATTTGTATTGACACAAATAATATTACTAAAGCATTTCAAAGTTTGGGCCATAAGAATCATCCTTTTTTAAACATGGATTGCAAATAATTCTAAAAATTTAGAAGTCTTGGTCATTAACATTATTGTCTGCTACAATGTCATCCAATGTATCATTGTCAATGTTCATATGTTCTTTCAAGTATTTAATATTATCATCATCCTCATCTTGACTTGCATCATCTTCATCATCATTGAAATTTGATTGTACACCATCTATATTGTTAGCAGATATATTTAGATCATCATTTTCTATACCATCCATATTGTTGTCTTCCATAACATCATCTAACTCTGGAATGTTGTCTTCTTGTGCCTGAACATAACCATCTTCAACATCATCATGGATGTCAATTTCTTCAATGTTCTCTAATCCCTCTCTCTCATTTTGTTTTTCATCATTGTTTTGCTCAATATCCACTAATGTTTTGTCAAATACATGCCTTAATCTTGGATCATAATGTATGACAAACATCCATTTCGGGTCCAAAATATCTTCATAGAAAAATACCTACACATGAACGAAATACATATATTAGAAGTATGTTATAACAATTTTATTGATTAATAAACACATGTATATATTCGCAATAAACTATGAATTAATAGATTAATGATCACTACTGCTTCTTGTTTGAGTTAAAGAAATACCTACTCACAATGAATTGGTAGAACATAAGGCTCCTTATCCTCTGGTAGGAAGCATGAGGAATCTATAGAAAACAATCCACTATGGGTATCATGTCTTTGTGTCCTCTCAAATGCTTCATACCATCTACACTTAAAAATACAACACTTAAAAGAGCAGTAATCCAACTCAATAATTTCTTGTATTTTACCAACATATTGTAGATTCCCTTCAATTATATTCTTATCTTTTGAGCTTGATCGACTGGATTGCTTGAAGTCAACCATGATGCCACAATCGAAGGATCACCTCTTTACATCTACACTTCTACACGATAATGTCAACCATATGCCCACATTGCTAGATATTTCTCACCCATGAAAGCACATCCACATTATTTGAAGGAACAAACATAATGACCTAATACAAAGAAGTAATACTGTCAAAACTGTAAGGAAACAACATTTTGTAAAATTCCAACTGTACCTTTATTTCACATCCTCTAGACATGTTGATTTCATCTTCTGTAATGTTTGAATCTGTACCTGCATCTTCTATTTGATTTTGAATTTGTTTAGTAACCCATTCTAGTGTGCAATCTTTGCCCCATTCCCCAAGCATATCAGTGGGAAGTGGAGTATTCCTTGGGTTTGATCTCTTAAACTGTCTCCTTGCTTCTAACACTTCTCTCTTTTTATCATACAAATCAATCCATTTGTTCATAAAGTCCATGTTGTACAGAATGAACTTGTCGAGTATAGAACTTTCATCTACACCTATTACATGTCAACATGTTTATTTCAAACCCAAATGTCATGTCAGTTAATTTGAAAAAATAAATTATAGAGTAAATTAATGATTGTAAGAAAACCACACCGGACAGGAATTTTCTTACTAATTTCTACTTCAACAACATTAGATTGTATATGATTTGTAACACCCCTCCGCTTTTGGATATTTGGATCGGTGTTCTTTGTATGTCTGATTATGCTTATGATGTGAATGTGAACTTAGTGATTATTTGATCATGAACTGCTTGGTGATGCACATGTTATATCATGATGAGACGATTGTGTCTGAACATGCTTGGTCTTTGGAACTGGATTACTTGTGATCGTGATTGATTAAATGATGTGGAAGTTATATGTTGATGTGATGTTCTTTCATTCCGATGTTATCCTTATGGCATAATTTGGAGTAACTTAGAATATATCTGATTAAATGATGTTTTATGTTATTGAGCATATCTCTGATGTTAGATGCGTTAGTTAATGATACTATATTGGTGAAAGGGATGGATTGTATCACTCACTTGGAAGCACCCTACGATTCTGAGATTCCCTCTTCACGGTGTGTTTGATCATAACATACATACATATATATATATAATGCACGTTCGACATGCTCTTTGTTGCAGGATGGTAGGTACATGACATCGACTCCACCTAGTTTCACAGGTTTGAGTGTCTCCATTTACCAACGGTAATTGACTGGGAGATAGTAGCTAGGTTTTCCGAGCCAAGTCGTCACCCTAGTCATAGCATGTTGTCGGGTTGTCATCGGGGTCAGTTGTTTTAACTTGGTCAGTTTCCCCTTGAGTGTTTATTTAATTTCAAGTTTAAAGTTTATTAAATGACTCGCATAGTTTAATTAACAATTAAATGCGTTTAGTTGCAATGTTGAAATGTGATTTATTTTATTTATTTAATTGATGAAATTAATAAAATAATGATTGGGTGTTGATTGATTTGATTAATTAATAAACTAGATTTAGTTTATTAATTAATTAGATTAATAGTGATATATTAAATGAAATAGTGATTTTGGGGTTATTGTATATCTAAATTCAATTAAAATTGAAAATGGAAGTCATTTTGGATATTTAGGATTTAATTAAAGTCTTGTTTGAATAGTTACAATTAAATTAAAATAAATAACTAAATGACAATATGTTTTAATTCCACTTTTGAAAAATAGTGTTGAGGAAATTATTTATTGGCAATTTTGAAATGCTTATGTTTTATAAATTTTTTTGAAAATGCATAAGGTTGAATTAAAAAATTGGAATTTGGGTTTTGAATTTAAATTAGAAATATGGCTTTTGAATTTAAAAATTTGAAATTGAATTGTAAATTAAAAATTAGAAAAATTCCCATGTTTTTAAAATATATTTTGTGAGTGGGAATTTGAGGGTTTCTTTGACCAAAATGAGAAAAACCTATTTTTGGAGGAAAGGAGCCATTATTAAATTTTAATCTTGCAATTTGAAAAAAAGGAGGTTTTTTCTGGCTTGGTTTTGGATTTGGGAAGGAGGCTGAAAGTTGCTTGAGCTGGATTTGAAGAGGTAAAGCTCCATTCGAATTGGCAAATCTTGGAGAAAAATCAGGTTCCTTGTCTTGCTTTAAACCCTCTTCATGCTATTAAGAAATCTTTGATATGCTGTTGGAAATCCAATTAAAACCATGAAAAAAATTCGTTTAAAACCATCAACACAAAACTTAGAGGGATTTAAATGGAAAGATTTAACTTATTTGGCAAAATGGAGAAAACCCAGAAAAATTCGCCATATTTTATTTTTGAAAAAATTCTTCTTCTTGAATTTCTCCTCAATAAAATTTGTTTGAAATGTGTTGGATCCATTTATATTTTTGCATATAAATTTACCAGCTTGGAATGAGAGGTTTTGGCATTTAAAAGAATTACTTCTTTTACAAATAGATTGTGAAATTCGTTCTGGTTCTTTTTACTTCTAAGGGAGTATTTTTTTTTGTTTTTTCATTTTACAATTAGAAAGCAAAAAATAAAAATTTATTTTGCTTATTGTGGCTGTTCATTGCCCACACTTCATCCCTAGGGCTATTTGTAATGCTCCCACGGATGGGGAGGGGCCTATACCACCAATCAGGTCACTGGGTGGTGGTCGGGCAGAGCCTGGCCAACACAAGGTGCGCCTCTGTTGGGCTGCAAGCGTTCTAGATTAGGTTACTTTTATTTATTTATTTTTAATTTTTTTTTTAAGTTTTAAATTTTGTTTTAGGTTTTTTTTATTATATTATATATATAGTATAATGTATATATATATTATATATAATAGTTAATATTATATATTATATAATATATATATATATATATATATTATATCTATATGTATATTATAATATTATTAAAATAATATTTCTTTTAAAAGAATAATGGTTTTATAATTAATTATACATATAGAATGTATTTTCAGTTAGGATAATATGTTATATGGAACTTTAAAATGGGAGTTTAAATTTATATTTAAATAATTTATTTATATGCAAATAAAATAATATTTATTTGGCATATTAAATAATGTTAGATGTTAAATTGAAATTTTAAAATGATGATGTGATTATTATAGTTGAAGTAAATTGATATTTTAATACAAAGACGTAAATTTTAAAAGAATTGATTTAAGCATTGAACATATGAAATTAAAAAAAGTATGATTATGAAACATAATTGCGGAACTTGGAATTAACGGAGGAGTATATATATTAAATGATTTGAGACTTGGATTTAAATCAGTTGATTAATAATAAGATAGGATTTATAGAATATAAAAATAATATTTCAAAGGCATATGATTAAACGATATTTTAATAGTTAAAAGAGGAGCGTTAAAATGAATTATCTCATTTGTTTAGATGAAATGAAATTGATGTATGCTCAAACGTTTCATTTAGAATATTGATTTCGATAATTTATTTATCCCATGTTGAAATATGGTTTAAGTAAATTAATTTAAATGTTTATCTATTAAAAATATCTTGATTATGAGTATAATCGTGAAACTTGGGGATTACGAATGTTGTATTTTAATCCGAAGGTCTAATTCATTAAAGTGTTTGATTAGGGAATATAATCGTGAAACTTAGAGTTAACGAATAATTTATTCTAATCAGATGACTTTATTTATTAAATGTTAGGCTTATTTACAATTTGATCTTGACTATTGTGGATAATTGAGACAAATGATATTAAACAGATAGAGTTAAATATAGATTATCTTAAGATGAATTTTGTCACGTAATAGAAGCAAAAGTGGATTTTATATTCAGGTGATTTATTAGAACGTTGAAATTTGATAGTCAAATGATTTATTTTGAAGGGTAGATTTTAAATAATTAAATACTCTCATTTCAAAGGATGATTTTATTAATAAATGTAATTGGGAAAACGAAATATACTATTGGTTTGAACCCTATTGAGTTGTGCGGATAAGGTCAATTATTTATTTAATTCTTGTGTGACGTAATTGATTGTCTTATTATTTAATCTAAGTGCTTTGATAAACGAATGGGTTCATTATAGTATATGTTCGTGATACTAGAGAAATGATTGAATATTTTAGTCGTTCATATTTTAGTCGAATGATTGTATTTATTTGAACGCTTTGATTAGAGAAGTTACTTGTAAATTTTAGAGTAAATGATTAAGTTGTAAATACTTCAATGTTGGGAAGTGAATTTGATGGATTTGATTGAGTAAATGCAAGATTGAAAACTGTGATTGACTGGGTTTAGGAAACCCTAACATTAGATATTGAATTGTCTGGAATGCTTTTATATCATGTTTCTTTCATTTTTTTTCCTTGTCAGGCAAATGGGGTTACGGGTCTATGTAAGTCTTCCAGAGAAGTTCTTTTGTGTGGGATGTTTGGTGTAGAGGTTCAATTTGTGAATCGCCTTGGGAATGGTGTAGAGTTGTTCTATGATGTTGTACCCGGTTTCCACGAACGGGGATTTGTGCCTCCTTTGGATGGAGTGGTATTTTGTATTTTGTTTCTTCTCCAGTGTATGGAGTGGATTATGTGACCTTGTTTACCTCCAGTGTTTGGAGGGGGTTTTGACCTTGTTGCTTCCAGTGTTGGAGAGGGTCTTAACCTTGTGGTTTTTCGTGTTGGAGTGAGTTCTTGAATTGTTACCTCCTTGGATTGGAGAGGTCGTGTTATCTTGTTACTTATTGTGGTTATTACCGTGCGTGTTGTCTTAGGAGAGTGGCTTGCAATGGGCGCCGGCACACAAAGTGGTGCCAGGATAACCCTTTGCAAGTTGGTTAATTCAGGGATAACTAAATAAACTTTTAGAAGTTTAGGATGCATCAAACATTAAATAAGATTAAGTATGCCTCGCTCATGGACCCAAGGGCTTGTTGTAGACTTGGGATGAGACG
>VDFB02383441.1:0-24353 GCA_007258455.2 Sequoia sempervirens | reverse complement strand
CATATTGCATATGAGGAGTTCAATATCCAATAGGAGCATGGGCACAATACTAGTGCTAGTGACAATGCCATTGGCACTATTTGTGATTCACAGGTTGGAGTGTGTCCATTACCGAACGAAATAGTTGATTGGGAGATAGTAACAGGTTTTCCTTGTCAAGCTACAACCCTAGTCACAGTGTGTCGTCGGTCCTTGTTTCAGTATGCTTTGTTGTTATGTTGTCCACGTTTGTCTTGTCGTTTATTTATTCTGCAAGGTATGCTATGTGGGAAATTAATGTTAATTAATGCTTATAATGGTTTTTAGTGATTATTTAATTAATTTTAATTAATGTTGTTAGAAGTTTTATATTTGATTTAATTAATTAAATTTAATTTATTTTGTAAAGTGATTTAATCTTTGTGATTAAATTTATTTTATAAAGTGATTAAATTAATTAGATTAAATTTAATTAGAAATTAATATGTGAATTATGAATTATTAAATGCATAAATATCTTGTAATTATCTTAGAGGAAATATCTGTGATTTGGTTGAAAAGATTTTTATTTGTGACATGTGTTAGAAAAATTAAACACTGTTGTTGGGAAATAATTCTCAGAAAGAATAATTGCATTAACTGTAAGAGGAAAGAGGCTACTTCACGACAATGAGAAAAGATATTTTGGAGAGGTTGTTGAAAATTAAAAAAGGAAGTTCTCGGGAAATTTTGGCTCTGGTTTTGTTTTTTCTTCTTTCTGGAAAAGTGGATAATTTGGAAGAAGCTTTGGTAAATTGGAATCTGAAGGCGAAACTCTACTTCAAACATCATTTCCTCAAGCATCTGGAAACAGTTTCTTTAAATTATTTTTATTGTTATGCAAATTGGAAAGATTGCTTGTACAAGAAGAATATGTTATCTGTGTAGAAGCTTTAATATATTTTGTAAATTTGAAAGATTGCTGTATTTGGAAAATTGTTGTGAAAATTTTAGAGCTTCTGTAGGAATTGATTTTTTAAAAATAGTATGCCTAGAAGAATTTTATAGTGAAATCTGAGAGCCTTTGTAGAAATTGCTTTAAAACAATAGAAATCCCAGAGGGAAAACAATAGAAGATTTGGAAAATCTATGTAGGAATGGATTTAGAATCTTCCTATCAAAATTTGTGGAAAATCTTGTTGTATGGAAAAAGATCTTCTTGTAGAAGATTATTGTTTTGTTTTGTTTTCCCAATTAATTTTATTTGGCTGGGAAATTGAAAACCTCTGTAAAATTTTGTAAATACTTCTTGTAGAAAACTTTTTATGAAAATAATTTGCTCAACTGGAGCAATCTTTTTGATGAATTTATATATATATATATATATATTGAAAAATATATACATATACATATAATTATATATATATATATATATAAATATATTATTTAATTATTTAAAAATAAATTACAATTTCCAAACAATAACAAAATATATAATTAAATATACATATACATATATTATTGTTGGCGTAAAATCTAACACCTTTGGAGTGCAGGTTTGTACGGACAGTTATGTACACTACGCAATGAGTGCTCTTCAAATTAGGAGGGGAAGCTCCCTCGTTGTGCTGGAATGCATGGAAAAAAAAAGTAATCTAAGTCATATCTTTTTGTTCTCAGCTGGAAGAGGCACAAGGTTAAGAAAACCAAGAACGTTGCAGCTAAGGATTTTCTGGTTTCGTAGATCATTAACTACAACTAAGCTATCTGCTTTAAATCTATCCAATTTCCTCAAGAAAACAGAGCATGAGGAAATGGGCCGGGGAGTTTGAAACTATCGATAAGCGAGTTTAGATTCTCTACTTGAAAGCAGAAGGCAAGGTGGGCATCCTATCCAGGCTCAATCTAGACAAGTTTATTGGGCTACAAAAATAGATTTAAAATTTACCATGACAATCTTATATAGAAACCCTATGTAGCAGCATGATCAAAATAGTAAAGACTTTGAGCAGGGTTATCATCACAATCCCACGAAACCCTATGTGACATAACACTTGATCATAATGATAAAAGGTTCACAAAACAGATTTATCATCGCAATCTCTTGAAACCCTATGTGGCATAACAATTGATCACAATGGTAAAGATACACAAAACAGATTTATCATCATAACCTCTTGAAACCCTATGTGGAATAACAATTGATTATAATGGTAAAGTTGTACAAAACAGAAAGAATTCACCATTACAATTGCATGAAACCCTATGTGGCATAACAATTAATCGTAATAGCGAAGACACATGAACAAATACCAAAAGAGCAATATTGAGGGCAAGGTAGGCGCAGCATATATTTCTCTCTCAAGCAAAAGTTATTTACAAATGAGCAACAACTCTTATTTATATACATCAAGGTGTAGGGAACCCTAAAATCACCTTGAGTCATCTACAGTTCTTGCAATGCATGCAAGATTTGCTGCCAAACCCTAATGAAGTAAACTATACAGTTAACTGGAAAACTACCATCAGTTAACCGAAACATCTAATCTAAAAATGGACAATTGTGCGAGCATGCACGTCCTTATTGAAAGCGAGTTAATTGGAAGACTACCATCAGTTAACGTAAAACCCTAAAAGAAACTCCAAGTAAATAAGGCAGATCTCAGAATAGATATGCATGTGATGACAACATCGAGTTAACTTGAAAGGGTAACACCAAGTTCAACTCGTGTGTGTAATGTCTATCCTGAGAGGTGGAAGCCCAGAGAGTTCTTGGTGGTGATCTCGAAAAGCAATCCACTCCCAGCAGTACTTAGCTACATCGACATAAGATATACATGACAACTTGAGCAATCTTGGCAATCTTGGCACACTCAAACTAGCATTTCACTGACTGGTAACTTTGGCGGCTCCATAACTGAAGTGATGGCCATTATCTCTTTTGCAGCTTGATACAAATCGGTCTCATCTTTTCTAATGAAATCATGAATTAAGACCGATTTGGTCTTGGATCGATCTGGTAATGCTGACACTCTGAAAAACTTCGCCTATTATTTGTGAAGACATGGCTATATTGACGAATTTTTGGAAAACTAAAAGAAAATAGCTGCTGAGGGCTAAAAATAGCCTTTCGAGAAGGTTATTTTGGCTTAAAAAATCTGAATATGGGTTTTGAGGAAAGAAGATTCTAAGACAACCCGAATGTCCAGTTGCGAAAAATTTGGCTTCTCTACTTTCGACCATGCAAGGAATTTTGGGTTGAGAAAAATTAGAGCCTCGAGAAGCTGATACTTTCTGGAGTAAATTTCTGAAAATTACGGCACATGGGTTTTTCGAGGAAGCTATTCTGAATCAACCCGGATGATTTGTTTTGCCAAAAGTCGCCAATTCTTCAAACATGCGAAAGAATTTAAGATGAGAAATAGAAGAATTTAAGACAGAAGAAAGAAGTTTTTAGTGCTCTACTTCTGCTAAAATCGCCATCTTGTCTGAAGTCTGCTGATAATTCTGACTTGTACCTGCAAATAAAATGTTTTGATGTCTTCGCCAATGATTGTTGATGAAGAATTTGCCTTTGGTTTGCTAAAATTCGCCTTTTGGTTGAAGAAAAACGAATTTTGACTTTGAAGATATGAATTGCCTTGAAAAATACGAATCTCCCTTGAAAATACGCCTTTTGAATGAAGAAAAACGAATTTTGCTTGAAAATACGCCTTTGCCTTGAAGAAAAATGAATTTTGCTTGAAAAATATGAATTTCTCTTAAGAAAAACGAATTTCTCTTTAGCTTTGTGAATAATAAATGAAGATGGCGCCATGCTTAAAGAAGATGAAATTCGCATCAATCTGACAACTGCAAGATTTAAAACCTCAGCTGAAAATAGAAGCCTTCTGATTGGACCCCTTTCAGTTACACTGATACTGACACTAAGTCCGGAAATAAATAATAATAAATTAATATTCATCATGCAATTTGCAAAGGCATCAATTTTAGAGATTCGCCATTTTAATGCTAAATATGCATAATAAATATTAAATATTATTCAACTTCAGTTGACAAACCGGATGAAGCTTTAGGCTTCACCGCTAGACTTCACTGATTCCGAAAAGTCATCATTTAAGCTCATAGGCGTCCATTTGCTCAAGATATTGCACTTTTTATTAACTTCCTATTTTATAGCTGACGACAAAGTTACAACTGGCCAACTTCGACACTGATTTTCAGGTGATTGAGTGATGCTGAGACTAATCTGAAGAATTCATCGGAAAGCCTACTGAACAAGGAAGAAATGTCTGCTAGGAGACATAACTACAAAATCCATCATTTAACACCTTGAAAAATTAGGCGCCCCTGATTAAATTCATTTACGGGTTCCAGACTTAAACCATTTTCCTAAATTGCCATCTGACACTTCAAATGGCTGTTGACAGCGAATGGTGAACCCTGCTGACAGGAAACGAAGCTCACTGTATGCCTGGAGACATTCTGCATCCAACGACTGTATACATGACCTCTGAAAAGTTCATTAAGGGCCTCAAAAGTAAAAGCGCCCCTGGCTCTTAGTTGCACTGATGTCATTTTGACGAAAGTTGAACTTTCATCCAAGTACCCTACTTTGACTTCCGATACCTGGAGCTGGAATAACCCGATTCGAACATTATCTGTTTTAACGGACAGCCAGAAGGGCCCACAAGAGAAGTCTCTGGAGGTGACGAAGCAAGAAAACTGCTTCTAAGACCTCAAAACTCAGCTGCGTATTTTATTTAAAATAACCGTACTTAGCCATATTTCCGGATGTCTCACTCTTCAGCATTTTGCCAAAAGACTTCGCGTATACGAGCGTTGCCAAATCGAAGAGGGCTCGTTGAATAGATAAATGGTTAATAATAGCTTGATAGACACACGCGAATAGGCTCATCCAGCAGGCCTAAAGGCTAGGCCCTAGGTATGAAAAACCGCAAATCGTTAGTCCGCCCGTGAAATTCGTGCTGGGTAGAACTAATGATCACGGAGCGTCGTCGTCGACAAGCGGGATGATACCATCTATTCTGGAGTAATCGGATGTTAGGAAGACTCGTCTGCAAATTTTGGCATCTTAAGGCTCATTTAAACCAGCGCCCCTGAGCTGTACTTGCACTGGGAATAAACGGAGAAACTCAGAAACGTGAAAACTCCATTATAAGTTGATCTTCAGACGACTGTGGCCGGAGCTCTGAAACTCGGATGATTGCGTTTGATATCTTGTCGGATAAGCAGACTAGTCGAGAACAGATTGAATGTATCAGCTATCAGAAATGCCAAGATTTACCCCCTCCTTAAGATGGGCGCCCTCAAGCTAGAGTTGCGCTTTTGCCTGAAAATAACAAAATTCTCATATCTGGAACTTTAGGGATTTCAACTTCTGACGTTGTTTGCCGGAGCTGTGAGTCTCGGAAAGCTTCGCTGGATAGTTCATCGGATAGCCAGACTGATTCTGAATAGATTGACTGGATGCTTGAACACTTTCAACAAGATTTTAACCTTCAAAAAGTTGGGCGCCCCTGGGCTATACTTGCACTTTTGTGCTTTTTCTTTGAAAAATCTTCATAAATTGATCACTGAAAACTCTGTTCTGATCATTGAAATGACCGTGTGCAATGTGAAACGCCATCGTGAGATGTTCGTCTATCGTGAAAAGCTCCATTCTGAGTCTCTGCTTCAGGTTCTGTTCAATATAACTGACTTTGACTGACAAACTATTGACAAAAACTCCATGCTTGATATTGCCCAAAACTGTGTTTTACAACATTTTAACAAGATTTAGACTTTTATGCAAAATGCCTTGATGAAGCAAATTTTTTTTTGGTTTGGGTACAACAATTATTTATGAAGTTTTATGTAGAAATCAATTTGGAAAATTTATATTAAAAAAAACTCGAGTTATAATTTTCCGTACGACGATTTCTAAATATCGTAGGTTTGAGTTTTTGTTTGTATGGGGATTGGGGGGGGCTACCCCCATAGCCAACCCCATAGGGGGAGGCGGGCTGTGGAAGCAACGCCCAACACTGCCTACACAGGCCGCGACCCCTTATGGGAGCCAACTGTGTAAACAACCCTCCCATTAACATTTGTCCGCCCAATATGATCACTTTGTGCTCTGGGGGTAGTGTTGTACCCAAACCAAGTTTTTTTTGCTTCACTAAGGCATTTTGCTAAATATAGTCTTAACCTAGTTAAAGTGATGTCAAAAGATGGTTTTTGGGCTTTTTAAGTATGGAGCTTATGTCAGTTTGATATCAGTCTGATACTGAAGAGTTTTGAGAAAATGTGAAAATTTGACAAAAAATCATCAAATGTTTCTAACTCTTGAGAGGAGAGCACCTTTTCAAAAAGGCACCCTATCTTTTAGGGGCTCAGATCCTGTTTTTAGGGTTTGTCACCTCAGCAAACATTTGTCCGACATCACGTCAGCTTCGCAACGAGTTATCAAACCTGTCAAACGGACCTGTTTTGCTCAAGTTATGGGAGATACAGCGCAAAATGAGAGAAACGGGAAAATGACAACACTGCAAGCAAAAACGAGCAGTCTATCCCAGGGGCTCCCATCTTTTTGAGGCCCTAAACGGAGGTTTCAGATCAAATGACTCCTTTGACGTTTGTTTCACGCTCAGTCTAGCTCCGTGTTGCACCCTTCAGCACGTCAATCTGAATTGCTGAGAAGCCGGGGCGAGCAAACAAACGCAGGGTTGAATCTTGATTTCGAGGTCGTGAATAAAGCAAAATAGCACTTTTTTAGAAAGGCGCTTGGATTTTTGAGGCCTTTAATGTCCTTTGTTTAGTGATCTCAGATATTCTGCTTGTCCGTGTTACGTCTAGCTATCCATTACCTGTCTCCGTCAGATCAGAAGATAACCTGTCAGCCTGTAGTCGGAGGTTTAGTGATATTTTGGTCAGTTCCAGAAATGGCTATCTCTGGAGGAAAAAGAGCACCTTTTGAAAAAGGCGCCCTTGATTTTCACCCCTCAGATGATGTTTTCTGAAGAAATGTGCCTTTGCAGTTGTTTTATGAAATGGATTCAGCTCCGCGTTGCACCAGTGTCTCAGTCCTGAAAGTCTACTGAATACGAGATACGAGGGGATCAAGTTTACCTTCGTAAGATGAAAATGATGAAAAAATGGCTAAGTCTGAGGTAAAAGCGCAACTTTTGCTAGGGGTGCTTGGTTTTTTGAAGCTTCAGATCTCAGTTTCATGATTATAGACTCAAGGGATGATCTCGTCAGTTTCAATCCTGCTTTCCAATGCACTCGTCAACCAGTCAATCGGGCTTGTCGGTCAACCAGAATTAGTGCTCGAACAGAGGCTCCGACAGAGGTTACAATCCAAATTTTCATCAAAATTGGCTAAGTCTGGAAAAACGCCTTAAGGGTCAAAGTTGACTTTTCAAAACAAGTTGACTGGTGCGCCCTAATTAGGGTTTTTGACTTTAGTTCAACTGAACGATTTCTGGGTTGCATGCAGAAGATACTGAAGTTCATTTTGAGTTACTATTTTTAGAAGTTCAGTTCATCTGCAATGTGCATGCGTTTGCATGTTTAGTTAACTGAAGAGGATGTTGAGTTCTAATTTGCGTGCGAAGTTAACTGTTTTGCATGCGCACTTAACTGACTTGCATGCACAAGTTTAACTGATTTGCATGCGCAGTCTAACTAAAGATAGAGATGTCGCCCTATTTAGGGCATATTTTTCATGCATTCGAGCTTCAGTTAGTAACCAATCAGAGCATAGGCATCCATTTTGAAGGCTTAGTTAAGCATACGCCCTAATTTGAGGCTCAGTTAACTGCCAAATAAAGAGGTGCGCTTTGAGTTTGAGAAGATGGACGAATTTTAAATGAATTTTATTTATTTAAAGACAAAAGTTGTCCTTATTTCTTCATTCTTGAGCAAGTCGTACCATTCAGAGCTCAAAACATGGCGATTTCTTCACGCATTTGAGGATTCGAGATGCTTCAGGTGTCAGATTTCAATGTTCTTTGTAGCAACAGATTCAGTTTGCTCAGAGGAAGAATATTCCAGACTTTGTTTTCAATTTGCATGTAGGTTATATCAAATCCAAGTCAGAGATAGGCGAATTCTACAGAAGCAGAACAAACAAAACCTTCTATCTTCTGTCTTATTTCTTCTATTTCTCGTCTTAGATTTCTTCGCATGTCAAAGAAAACGGCAAAATATTCAGAATCTGACCATCTGGGTTCGCACATTTCAGCATCAGCAGCAAAACCCATGTCTTAGATTTTTTCGAGAAAATTGCCCCGCAACCTTCATTCTGAAGCTCTGTGTTTTTTTTTTCCGAAGATTTCTTTGCATGTGGGCCAAAATCACATCTTTTTGAAAATCGCATCATCTGGGTTTGTTCAGAATTCCGTTGTGCACAAAACCCATGTTCCAAATTTTCTCAAGAAAATTGCCTCGGGAAGCTCTAAAAACCCCTGCAATTCTCGACTGAAGAATCTTTGCATGTCAAGCTAAACGGTGTTTTTTCCCAATTTTGATATTGTGGGTTGTCTTAGAATCATTTTCCGGACAAAACTCACGTCTTAGAATTTTTGGTGAAAATTATCCTCCAACAGGTTATTTTTAGCCCCACTAGGAGCCGTTTTAGCTTTCCGAAGAAAGTTGTCAGAACATAGCCGTGTTCACAGTCAACTGGCAAGTTTTTCAGAAGACGGTTCAACGAGACTAAATTGAAGACCAAAATCAGTCTTAATTCATGTTTTCATCAGAATAGCTGACAATCAAGCACATCCGAGGGCTGATTCAGACAATTTGACAGGCGTAGACGTGGGGTGCACCATTGGAATTCTACGTGTGCAGCGAGTTTGTGTGTATTTCTTGCAACCAGAGTGTTCGCGGTCAAGCTTCATGGTTTCATCGTGCAACACTTTTTCGTTGAGAAGAATCAAGAAAAGCATCAGAAGCATTGAGCTGCAAAAGGAACAGAGATCACTCCATTTTCGGAGCCGCCAAAGTCACTCAAATCCCGTGCCATTATCTTCGTGAAGATGGTACCTACGTTGATCTCGAGGCTGTGCAAACTAAGTTCCAGAAGCATGTTCGTGATATCTTGATGGAAATTTTGGATCACATCTCTGTGATGACATCTAGTTTCAAGAAAGCAACTGGAGATATCAGAAACTGCCAAAAAGCAGTTAAGTATGGTTACGTTGAGTGCCAGAGGCAGGTCATCATTGTGAAGAGCATCGAAGTGCCAGAGGACAGAGTGATTGATAAATTCTTTGTCGAGGTGTTGGACCGAAATGACTTGGAGTGATCTGCCAGTTGGGATCTGCAGTTAGTTTCGAGAATAGAGTCAGGAGCAGCAGTTAACTTAACTTTCAGTCTTGAGTTCACTTGCTGATTTCATACATGCATATCTCTTCCTTGGAATTATGTTCGCAGGAGTTAGGATTAGGGTTTTCAGTTAACTGAGGGTAGTGTTCCAGTTAACTTTGCTTTCAATAAGGACGTGCATGCTTGCACATTGTCCATTTAGATTAGATTGTACCGGTTAACTGATGGTAACTTTCCAGTTAATTGTATAGTTTGCTTTGTTAGGGTTTGTCATGTCCCCTTCTAGTTGACATCTCTCGGAGGACAGGATTGGCCTATTATGCGACCCTCGTAGGCTGATAGGTTGGATAGAGGGTCATGTCGGAGCTTGGCTCAGCTTCAGTTGGCAGTTCTTGATCAGTTGGCTTTCGTTCGAGCTCATTCGGACACTTCTTGCAGAAGTTGCTATTTTTAGTAGTCAGCATGGGACCCCTGCTATTTTTAGCAGTATGGATGGGTTAGGTTCAGAATCACTTCATTATTCGTCAGCTTCAGACGGCTCGTGTATTGGATGAATAACGAGAGAGATATTAATATTTGATTGAATTAATTAAATATTAATTAATTGGAGATTATAATATAAAGTTATAATATTTCATTATAACTTAAGTGATTTTGGATAAAGGGGTCGCCCATCATCAGAAAGGGGCCAGTTGGTGATTTAATTTATAATAAAATATTTGGCTGGAGACTATTGAAAGTAATAAAATAAAAAGTGCGAATTTTTAATGCTTCCCTATTATTGAGGAAATCGCACTTTTCAAGTGTATAAGCCATTTTCCTTGGGAATCGAGCCATTATGTCTATTGTGAATTGAAAATTGATCAAGTTTGGTCTGAGCACAGAAACTTAGGGTTTCAGTCTCGAATGCATTGGGGAACGAGCCATCTCCAGTGAGAGCGATTCAGAGGGTGTGAAATAACATCTGATTTATTGCCAGATAAGAGATTTCTTCATTCTGAAGAAATTACAGAGCTTCACAGATAATAAATATTCAGGGTTTCAGAGAGTTTCTTTATCCAGAAGACATCTTGCAATCCAGGCGCATATATTCTTCATATCCAGAGATTCCAGAAGAGGCTGTACATTTTAATTAATAGCTGCTGCTGTACTCAGGCCGTACCATCTGTACCTGGCCGTACTTCTTCAAAAAAGGGCGTACTTCCAGTTTCAAGCAAATCGCCTACTTCAGATTCAGTCTGCCATTATCCTCTTGGGCGCATATAATCCTGGCATCATTTGGGATCATCAGAAGGAGGGAGAGAGAAGTAATTATTGCAGCCGTACCATATTGCAGCCAATCAGGTTCTTCATAAAAATCATTGTTTTTTTATTTGCATGCTATTGGATCTCAGTTGTAATAAGTCCAGAAGTTTAATAAATAGACTGGCATCGATATTGGCAATATATTTTGTTATTCCTGGAGCTATAAGTTTTTATTTAGATTTTCTATCATTTATTTGCAAAATCGCATTCTTTCATTATTTATGCAAAAGACTCAAAAACAGTCAAAAAACCAAAAACTGCAAAAACAAACAAAAACTCAGTCAGATTCAGAAACAGGGGAAACAAGGGGTTTCTACAGGGTTTAGCAATAAAATCTTGCATGCATTGCAAGACTGTAGTTGACTCAAGGTGATTTTAGGGTTCCCTACACCTTTTGATGTCTATAAATGAGAGCTTTCAGCTCATTTGTTATTAACTTTTGCGTGATAGCATACATGCTGTGCCCACCTTGCCTGTAGTATTGCTATTTTGTATCTGTTCACGAACTTTTGCACGAGAGAGAAATATATGTTGTGCCTACCTTGCCTTCAATATTGCTCGTTCTGTATCTGTTCATGAGTATTTACTGTTATGATGAATTGTTATGCCACTTGGGTTTCATGCAATTATGGTGGTGAATTCTTTCCTTAGTTAGATTGATCATGTTTTGTGTTCAATAGACTTGTTCAGATTGAGCTGATAGATGTGCCACCTTGCCTTCAAGTTGAGAATCTGTACTTGTTTATCGTGTGATGTGTGTGAATAATAAACTTGTTTAGATTGAGCTGATAGATGTGCCACCTTGCCTTCAAGTTGAGAATCTGTACTTGTTTATCGTCAAATAATCATTCTCGCTCCATTTCCTCATGTTCTGTTTTCTTGAGGAAACTGGATAGATTTAAAGTAGTTAGCTTAGTTGTAGTTAATGATCTACGAAACCAGAAAATACTTAGCTGCAACGTATAGAGTTTTCATGAAAGCCTTGTACCTCTTACAGTTGAGACAAAAAAGACAGGATATAGTTTAGTTTATTTCCCTTTTCAAGCACTTTTGTCTGGCACTATGAGGGAGCTTCCCCTCCTAATTTGAAGAGCACTCATTACACAGTGTGCATAGCTGTCCGTACAAACTTGCACTCCAAAGGTGTTAGTTTTTATGCCAACAGGTAGCCCCTCCCAAACCCCATAAAAACAAAAACTCAGACCTACGATTTTTAGAAATCGCCATACGGAAAATTATAACTTGGGTTTTTTTAATATAAATTTTCCAAATTGATTTCTACAGAAAACTTCATAAATAATATATGTATATATATACGTTTATATATATATATATATGTATATGTATATTTAATTATATATTTTGTTATTGTTTGGAAATTGTAATTTATTTTTAAATAATTAAATAATATATTTATATATATATATATATAATTATATGTATATGTATATATTTTTCTATATATATATATATATATAAATTCATCAAAAAGATTGCTCTAGTTGAGCAATTTATTTTCATAAAAGTTTTCTATAGGAAGTATTTACAAAATTTTACAGAGGTTTTCAATTTTCCAGCCAAATAAAATTAATTGGGAAAACAAAACAAAACAATAATCTTCTACAAGATCTTTTTCCATACAACAAGATTTTCCACAAATTTTGATAGGAAGATTCTAAATCCATTCCTACAGAGGTTTTCCAAATCTTCTATTGTTTTCCCTCTGGGATTTCTATTGTTTTAAAACAATTTCTATAGAGGCTCTCAGATTTCACTATAAAATTCTTCTAGGTATAGTATTTTTAAAAATCAATTCCTATAGAAGCTCTAAAATTTTCACGGCAATTTTCCAAACACGACAATTTTTCAAATTTACAAAATATATTAAAGCTTCTACATAGATAACATATTCTTCTTGTACAAGCAATCTTTCCAATTTGCATAACGATAAGAGTAATTTAAAGAACCTATTTCCGAATGCTTGAGGAAATGATGTTTGAATTAGAGCTTCGCCTTCAGATTCGAATTTACCAAAGCTTCTTCCAAATTATCCAATTTTCCAGAAAGAAGAAAAAACAAAACCAGAGCCAAAATTTCTCGAGAACTTCCTTTTTTAATTTTCAACAACCTCTCCAAAATATCTTTTCTCATTGCTGTGAAGTAGCCTCTTTCCTTTTACAGTTAATGCAATTATTCTCTCCGAGAATTATTTCCCAACAACAGTGTTTAATTTTTCTAACACATGTCACAAATAAAATATCTTTTCAACCAAATCACAAATATTTCCTCTAAGATAATTATAAGATATTTATGCATTTAATAATTCATAATTCACATATTAATTTCTAATTAAATTTAATCTAATTAATTTAATCATTTTATAAAATAAATTTTATCACAAAGATTAAATCACTTTACAAAATAAATTAAATTAAATTAATTAAATCAAATATAAAACTTCTAACAACATTAATTAAAATTAATTAAATAATCACTAAGAACCATTATAAGCATTAATTAACATTAATTTCCCACAGAACATACCTTGCAAAATAAATAAACGACAAAGCAAACGTGGACAACAAAGCATACTGAAACAAGGACTGACGATACACTGTGACTAGGGTTGTGGCTTGACAAGGAAAACCTATTACTATCTCCCAATCAACTATTCCGTTGGGCAATGGACATGCTCAAACTTGTGAATCCAGGTGGAGTCGATGTCCTGTACCTGCAATCCTGCAATAAAACATATGTCATACATATATATAGATCATGAATCAAACACACCGTGAAGAGAAAATTGCAGAATCACAGGGCGCTCGCAAGCGAGTGATGCAATCCCGTTCCCTTCACCAATATAGTGTCACATCAAAACTGACGAAACTTAAACATCAATTAACTACAGATGAGCATATATCAATATTAACTCAAATAATCATCTATGCTAACCAGAAAGCATGTCATAAATATTAATCATCCATAAAGTGTGCCATCACATCACAATATAAAAACCATCATCGCTCCAATGTCTGTGATCAAATAACAACATAGTATCATGGTCTATCAAAGTAAAAGCACTGTTTGAAAACATAAGCAAATCGGAGGGGTACTACACTTGACATTTGTACATCTCTTGGATTCTCTGATTTGTAATTGTGTTTTCATTTGTAATTTTATAGCTTATTTCTCTCTTAGAAAGTTTCTAGTTATGCATCTATTTCAGATTTCTAACAGCCCATACATAGTGGCTGCCAGGATTTCAGCCTCCTCCCCCACCAAGAAAATTAGCAAAATAAAATTCCCAAATAAGCTCTCGAACACTAATTATTTTTCACCTTTGATTTCCCATTTTTTTTCCCAAAAAAGCTATCCATCCATTCACCAAAGCTGTCCCACGAGTGCCCCACTCCCATGTATTCCCACCTAGGGGTAAAAGAAAAAAGGGTAAGGAACAATGGTATTTTAACACCTAAAAGTCCCATATTTCCCAAATTTGAGATTCATAATTTAAGATGCAAATAAATAGAAGAAAATATCCAAATACACCCTCACCAACAAAATAAACACAAATACAAAAAGTTAAAGGAAAAAATAAAAGATGGTTAGCATGAAGGTGTCCTAGCTATGCATGGGCAAGACTAGTTGGTATCATGGGTTTACGCATGATCAATGTATCGTTGCCTCACATGGTGGAGCAAGATTGTGAATTGGTTCTTGACAACTCTCATTTCCCTTATGTTGGTCAATTTGTAACCTTACGCACTCAATTTTACCCATTAAATCCATACATGGAATGTAGCTGAAGCCATATCATAGCATATGTAATTGGGTCTCGATCAGGTGAACAATGGCGTGCTGAGTGGTAGCTGACAGTCTTAAGAGGAATAAGAGTGAAGTGGCAAGGTATGAAGAGAGTGGAGTGACAAAGGAATGATGGGTCGAGAATTGAGGTGGGGATGAAAACAAAATAGGCGAGGAGTGTAAAGTGCAGGTTGTATGGAGTGGCAAGCTTGGGTGTTGTGTTTGAAATGTTCTTCTACTTAATATTTGTTTAGAGTGAATTGATCACAAGATGTTTGCTTTGATAAAACAGGAGCAAATATTTCATATTATGACTTGATGTATCTTATCATTTTTTGTATGCATGATCATGCTTCTAATTTGCTCTCTTTCGTGTTTGCACAAGTGCTCTGTTCTTTTATCAAGCTCCTTGTAGCTCAATGGCCACAGATTGCATTCAGTTAATAATTTTCTTGATGCAATGCATACAAATCTATTCCAAAGATGTCTATATAGGGGGCCAAGAACATGCAAATAGAACATCCATCTTAGGAACTCTCAAAATTCAAGTTGCAAATGTTGATTTGCATGCTGTTGATTTGTCTGCCTGTAGTAGAAGTTATTGTCACAGTTTTGAATGATTGGGTTTTTTGTCAAATTTATGAACCACATCATTTCTGAGGGGATGTAAATACTGATGAGAGTACAATGCTTGTTAACATCCTGCCTATATGGGCAATGGGCAATTATCTATGCCATGTAGTTTGTTTCTAGCTGCCTTTCTGTAATTTATATTATGAAACACTAAATTTTATTTGCATGTGTTATATAGATTATACATGTATTATGTATAGCAAGTGTCACATTTGTTTCTTCTTGCAGACTCAAGGCCGGGAATCTATCGCTGCAAAACTTGTGGCTAACTTGATCACCGAAGCTGGTGCCAACCGTGTCCTAGCTTGCGACTTGCATTCTGGTCAATCGATGGGGTACTTTGATATTCCTGTAGATCATGTCTATGGGCAGGTTTGCTTGGGCTTATTCTCTTCTATGTCAATAACTAAAGTAACTTATTAGAAACCACTTACTTATTTTGCATTTTCTGCTTACATGCAATGCCTTTTCATTGCAGCCAGTGATCCTGGATTATCTTGCTAGCAAAATTATTTCTTCAAAGGATCTAGTAGTTGTGTCTCCAGATGTAGGTGGTGTTGCTCGAGCACGCGCATTTGCAAAGAAGTTATCAGATGCTCCTCTGGCAATTGTTGATAAGAGAAGGCAAGGTCATAATGTTTCAGAGGTATTAAATGTTGAAAAAATCTCAAGCCTTTTACTTCTTGTATTCATTTTGTTAATCTCTTCAAATGTTGATATCTCCCTTGCCTTTTTCTCTGTTTTTTGGGTTTTTGTGGGTCAGTTGTACCCTAGCTACCAGAAATACAGCATGTCCTATCCTGAGGCATCCTTGAAACAAGACAGCAGTGAAAATTTCCAATTCATGCTATGTAACTTTTTCTGGGGACATAAATTGATTTATAACTTTAGAGACATGCAAAAATTATTAACCTATCTATTTTAAATACAAATTACATACATTATATACATATTGAATATTATACATGTTTTCTCGTAAACATATGTATTAAACATAATTTATATTAAATTAATATGTAAATATTCTAATTTTTGAATAATACCTAAGAGTTTTTTTTTTCTCATTGCAACTTGAGGGATCTATTTGGGGCCCTCATCCATTAAAAAAAATATAAGATACAATGCCAAAATCATGTAGAAGTACTGCTTAGTTATTAGAAATCCCATAGGGGATTGAGTACACCTGCATTATGACAAGCAGATTACAACTGCAAAAAAGAAAACACCTAACTATATTCCCCCCCTCAAAAAAATGGCCTGATGGCAATTCTATTTCTGACCATATGCAAAATTGGTCAACACCAAAAGAAACTAATGATATCAAGTTTCCACAATCCATAATGTTCCTCAGCAAGTTTTCTGGATTTGATTGTGTGAGAATTTTTACATCAATGTTTCGGGTCACACTCCATGATCCATCATCAGGATGAAGCAAAGAGCTCTAGGAGAAAGAATGAAAGGATGCAGACCAAGCACTACTTAAAAAGAAAAGAGAAGGGGAGGAGAGAGAAGGAAGCACGAGGACCTAAGAAGACTAGACAAAAGAGAAAAATGAATAAATTAAAAACAAAAAGAAGAAAGAAGAAAAGAAAATAAAAATTAGACACTAAATACAAAGAATACATTAGAAACAAAAAAAGAAGAACATAATATATATAAAGAAATTAGACAAAAAAATACAAAAAATAACAATTACAAAAATAACAAAATAATTATTAAATATAAATATAAAGAAAATAGACAACAATTACAAAAAATACAAAACACAAACACACACCAATAAATACAAAATAAAATTACAACCAATTCCAATAATATATATATATATATATATAAAGAAATTAGACAATAAATACAAAAAAATATAAAATAACAAAATAGACATTAAATACGAAATAAATATAAAGTATAAATATAAAGAAAATGGACAATAATTACAAAAATTCAAAACACAACCACACACCAATAATTACAAAATAAATTACAAACAATTACAATTACAATGATATATATATATATATATATATATATATATATATATATATATATATATAGAAATAATTAGACAATAAATACAAAAATATAACAATTACAAAAATAACAAACTAGACATTAAAAACTAAATAAATATAAATATGTAGAAAATAGACAATAATAACAAAAAATACAAAACACAACCACACACCAATAAATACAAAATAAAATTACAAACAATTCCAAAGATATATATATAGAGAATAGACAATAAATACAAAAATACAATAACTACAAAAAATACAAAATAGACAATAAATACAAAACAAAAAAATCAAAATATAATGAAAAAAGACAAAAATTACAAAAATACAAACTAAAAAGCAAAAAAGGGAAAAAATAAAAGCAACCAAATACAAAAGAAAAACAAAACAACACAAAGAAAGAAAACAATGAAATAAGAAAAAAAAACAATAAAATAAAAACAAGGGCAAGCAGAGAAGAAAAAACCAAAGGCAAGTATCCATACAATCAAATGCATGTATACTTGAAAAAAGTAAAAATTACATAAAAAGTCAAAGCGCAAAATCAAGGAGAAAAAGGAAGAAAGGGCAAGATAGAAGAAACTAGGAACTAAAAGGAGGCCAACAAACCCTATGAGACAAGGAGACCAAAACACTGAAAAGAAGGCAAGGAATCAAAAGACAAGAACAAGTATAGAGGGGAAAGGGGTTAAGAGAGAAGAAGGAAGATGATGGCTACGAAGGTTGGCTAACAAGGTGTAAGAGACCAGGTGTCTCTCAACCCGACCACTGGCTGATAATACTGAGTTTTTTGTTTGTTTTCTGTATTTTGATTTTTTTGGTGTTTTTGCAATAAAAAGACATTGCGATTTTGCAAAGAAATGCTTGGAAAAATAATATAAAATACCAGATGCTTAAAAACTACAGAATATAGCTTTGATCTCGAAGCTAGATGATTTATTAATCTTCCCGAATGATTACAACTGCAATATTCAAACATTCAGACAAAAAGGCAAGCTATTTATTGAATCCTAGATAAGCTTGCAGGCGCTAGAAAGAAAGCCTGAGATGGTACGGCTGAAAGGAAATGTGCAATCTCCCACCTCGAAATTGATGCAATAGCTCCAGGAACCCTAGGCGTCCAACTTGAAGAAGTCAGAAGGTGAAAAAGCAAGGCGATTTGATCTGGAGAAGAAGTACGGCCTTTGCTGCAGCAAAAGTACGGCCTGTACCAGCAAGAAAGAAATCCGTACTTTCTTGGTAAGTGTGCCAAACCACTGAAAATGAGTCTCAGTAAAGTCGCCTCAAGTATCTGATAAATAATCTCCTTCAAACCCTTTCTGAATCTATCTTAGTAAGCACAACTGTTACCTCTGAATGAAGTCACCCTGTTGACAATCTTCAATTGGTATTGCACAGTCTCAGTATGTCTGATTCTGAAGAGGGAACGTTCTTCAAAACCTGATGATCTGCAGAAACCCTTGTTTCTCAAATCCCGATGCTCTCAGAGAGAAATAATGACAAATTCGAATAATCAACATAATGAGTTTGATTTGCCTTGAGGAAATATATAACCTCTCTCAAAAAGTCGACCCTTCACAAAAAAGCTATTAAATGAGCAATTAAAATATCATTAAATCGCCATTTAATGACTTAGGCATATTAATTACATAATGGCGTCCCTTTTCTTAAATGAGCATTAAAATATTCATTTAATATTAATTTATCCCTTATTATAAAGTATTAATGATACTTTATAATTTGCCATTAAATAATTAAATTTAATTATTTTCATTAAAGTGACTTTATATTATAAAGTCAAATTAATAAACTTTTAATAATGATCAAATGCCTTAATAATTACTGTTTGCTCATCAGATCATCAAACCGGGTCGAAGTTGAGCTGACCAACTGAATCAGGTGCCTTGCCAAAAATAGCAACTCTTGCCTGCCTGACTTACTATAAATAGTAAGTACCTCTAAATCACTCTGTGAGTGTCCGCAAAGGCCCAAACCTGAATCAACTGCTGGAGTGATGTTCCCCAACACCGGATAACTGCCTCAAGTGATCCTCTAAACACTTCTGCCAGCCTATGAGGATCAAAATGATAGGCTAACCTCAGAAATAACTATACTGCCTAAGAAGGGGACATTACAGTCCGCCCTCCCTGAAATTGCTTGTCCTCAAGCAATCTCAGCTCTGGATGCTGTAAAATCTCCTCTGACTCCCATGTAGCATCCTCAATCGGCAAGTCTCTCCACTTAATCAAATACTCTCTGATGACTCGCCTTCGAAGATGTCTCTCTCTAACATCAAGGATGGCCTCAGGCACTAATATCAACTTCCCCTCGTCATCAAGGGGTGGTAGTACTGGAGAGGGAAGCACATGTTGACCCAACGCCTTCTTCAGGCGTGAAACGTGAAATACGTTATGAACCCTGCTATTCGCCGATAAGTCCAACTCATAAGCAACCTCGCCCACCCGTCTGATAACTCAGAATGGACCATAGTAACGAGGTTTCAACTTCTCTGCACCACTCTTTCGTAGAGTGGACTGACGGTACGACTGTAACATGAGATACACCATGTCACCCACTGCAAAAGAACGCTCAACCCTTTTCTGATCAGCATATTGCTTCTGCTGATTCTGTGCCCGCTGGATATTATGTTGGAGAGACCTCAAAATGTCTTGCTGATCCTGCATCATATCACCTGCACTCGACACTTTGCTGTCACTCAACATCAAATCCAAAAGGTTGGGCGCCTCATACCCGTACAATGCCATGAAGGGCGTCATCTGTATAGTCATGTGGTGAGTAGAGTTATAACAATACTCACAGAGGTATATCCATCTCACCCAAGCTCTCTGCTGTCCAGCTATATAATTACTCAGATATCCTTCCACCCACTTATTGACAATTTCCGTTTGTCCATCTGTCTGTGGATGGTAGCTGGTACTAGGTGTTAGTTCGGTCCCACAAAGTCCGAACAACTCCTGCCAAAAGTTGCTCATGAACCGACTGTCTCTATCGTTGACTATAGTCCGAGGCAACCCATGTAACCTGAATACCTCTTTGAAGAAAAGCTCTGCAGTCTGCGATGCTGTAAATGTAGTGGCGATCAGAAAGAAATGTGCATATTTCGTCAGCCGATCGACAACTACGTAAATACAATCTTTACCTTGGGCTTTCGGCAAACCCGTGATAAAGTCCATTGATAAGCATTCCCACTTCCTGTCAGGTATCGGAAGTGGTTGAAGTAGTCCAACAGGATATGTGTGTTCCTGCTTGTTCTGCTGACAAACAGAACACTCTCGTACATATTGAAGAACATCAATCTTTAGCCCTTTCCAAGTAAACCGTTCCCGTACCAGCTTATATGTTTTGAAATAACGGGATGGCCCGCCATAGGAAGATCATGAAAGGCTGTCAAAACTGTATCCCTCAACTCTGAATCAGGAACCAGAAAAATCCGCCCCTTGTAAATGATCAAGTCATTCACAACGGTATACCTACTATCCTGCTCTGTCCCATCAACAATGCTAGAAGCCCATGGGTTCTTAGCATACTCTGTAATGATCTGATGCCTCCAATCCTCGAAGATCTGTGCCATAGCATTCAACTGAGGTCTGCGAGACAAGGCGCCAGCTACAACATTCTGCTTCCCCTTAATAAAGGTGATGTCAAAATCATACGATAGCAGTTTGCTGACCCATTTTTGCTATCTCTCATTTAGGTCTCGCTATCCAAGGAAGTGTTTCAGGCTGTTGTGGTCTGTACGCACACTGAACTTGCTGCGCACCAAATATTGCTTGAACTTAGCCAAAGCATGCATAATGGCTAACATCTCCGTGTCGTAGATGCTATAAAACCTCTCAGGACCCTTAAGCTTCCTACTCTCAAAAGCAATAGGGTGTCTCTCCTGCATCAAAACGGCACCAATGCCCTCTCCTGAAGCATCACAGTACAAATCAAATGACTTCGTGAAGTCTGGTAATGCTAATACTAGACATGAAGTCATAATCACCTTAAACCTGTCAAAGCACTCCTGAGCCTGTGGTGACCAAGCAAAAGCCCCTTTCTTAGTCAAATCAGTAAGGGTTGAGGCGTGACGTGAGAACCCGCTAACAAATCTCCTGTAAAAAGCACACAACCCAATGAATCCTCTGAGCTGTGTAAGGTTCTCTGGTACTGGCCACTCATGCATAGCTCACACTTGGATTCCTTGGCATAAAAGGACTCCTCAGCCAAGATACCCAGAATTGTATCCAAGTGAGCTAAATGCTCCTCCCATGACCTACTGTACGCCAGAATGTCATCGAAGAAGACCAACACAAATCTCCGTAGCTGAGAACTGAAGACCCTGTTCATGGTAGCCTGAAAGGTAGCAGGTGCATTGGTTAGACCGAAAGGAATAACCAAGAACTCAAAGTGACCGCAATGGCATCTGAAAGCGGTTTTCTCTATGTCCTGCTCCCTCATCTGAATCTGATGGTACCCAAATCTCAAGTCAATCTTCGTGAAGAAGATAGCACCGTGCAACTCATCAATCAACTCATCGATGCAAGGTATTGGGTACCTGTTCTTAATCGTTTTCTTATTGAGCTGGCGGTAATCTATACACATCCGAAGTGATCCATCCTTTTTCTTCACCAATACGACCGATGAAGCAAAAGGTGTTTTGCTAGGTCTAATGTGCCCCATAGCCAACAACTCATTGATTGTCTTCTCTATCTCATCCTTGAGCCGTTTCGGATGCCTGTTGGGTGTAATCATAATGGGCTTTGCGCCCTCCTCCAACTCGATAATATGCTCGGTGCCTCTGTCTGGAGGTCTGCCAGGTGGAATGTCACTAAACACTTTAGAGTGTTAGTCCTCAGTATCTGAATGTCTGGATGGTACTCAACCTTCTGCTGCTCCTGCTGTGCTGGTAATAACATACACTCTGCAGCCCAATCAACCATATCATGACGAATGAGTCTCTCCATCCGTCTGTACAATACCATCCTCAGATTACTCTCTCTGATGGCTTTGATGACATGAGGTTTCCCGTTTACCTTAAACTTCATCTCCATATCCCGAAGATTGAGTGTGAACTCACCCAAATCGTGAAGCCATGCCATCCCAAGTACCACATCAGTATCTCCCATATTAATAACGTAGAATTCAGTCTTGAACTCGTAGTTGTTCAGCTGCATCGGAAGATCTATTATCTTTCTATCACATTTGAGGGTGTACCCATCAGCCACCTTGACTCGAATACCCTCAAACTCCTCTGTCTGTATACCTCGTCTCTCTACCAACCGTGTGTCTATAAAATTATGAGTAGCACCAGTGTCAAGTAGAGTGATCACTTTCTGACCTGCTAGGAGCCCACGAAGTTTAAAAGATCCATCTCTCTGAAGACTAGTCAAATGTGCCTCCTGTAACTTCCTTCCTCCATTTTCACCATCAATTTCAGATCTTTCATCATTTGAATGCTCTGAATCAGCTTGCTGGTCTGACAGATCAGATTTCTCTTCTCCCTCATAAAACCACTCCATCTGGTTATTTTTCACCTTGGGATGAAGAGGGCATACATGCTTCTCATCATAGGGTGCCTTGCACCAAAAACACAACTTTTTCTTGCATAAATCATTTAACGTTTCCTTGTCAAATGGTGGTGCATTTCGTTTCTTAGGATCAGCTGGATCCCTCTTCCTGTCAAATGGCCTATTCCTGTCAAATGATCTATTAGGCCTCGTATAAGGTGTTGAGCCTGAAGAGAACTTGCTGCGAGGTGCTGTAAGCGCCATACTGCGTACCTTCCTCATGGCCTCCTGAAGAGTAGGAGGATCAAATGCCTTGAACCAACCTCTCATCGACTCCAACAATCCCTTGATGAAGAGAATAATAAGTCTCCTCTCTGAAATGCCTGTAACCATGACTGCAACCCTTTGAAATTCACCAATATAGGAATCCAAACTACTTGTCTGCCTGAGCTGAGCTAGCTCTCTAAAATAAAATTTTGGATCCTTTTTGTCAAAACACTCTATGAGCCTGCTTGTGAACTCCTGGTAAGTAGTGACTGCGTGATGACCAAGTGTATACATGCCGTGATGCCACCAATCATGCGCCAACCCATCAAGATGCAGTGTAGCAAACTTAATGGCCTCGTCCTCCTGCATAGGTCTCACTGATAGGTAATTATCTAACTTCTGTACCCAAGACCTCGCTGAACTCTTATTAGAGCCATCAAAGTAAGGCAAGGTAATCTTGCTGACTGCATACTGAAGATCCCTGTTCACCTATGGCTGTGGCTGCTGGTGTTGAGGAGCTCTGCGGTCAAATCTACCTCCCCCTCTAGGTTTATGCACATCCATAAACTCATGAAAAGTCAAAGACTGCCTGATCTCAGGCGCCAATGTCGAATACTCTGCGTAGAACCTAGTCACGTCTGCCATTGACATGCCATTGTGTGGCTGAAACTCCTGATGATGACCCTGTTGCTCTACCTCCGAAGTCGAAGGTGCCTCTTTAGATATGAATGTAGGTTGTCTCGGCCTATGCTCATGCGAGATAGGTGACGACTGCTGCTGAACTGATACCAATGGCTGGTCTATGCCTGCAGTCCCGCTCGTCTGTCCTACCTGAATATAGTGCTGTTGAGGCTGAGTGTACTGCCTCATCGTACCCATCAACTGAGACATCATGTCCATCATGTTATCATGCCTGCGTCTGAACTCCTCATCAGTAACATCACCTCCGGCATGCTCTTTCCCTGGATCCCTATGTGACTCTGTAGGAATCTCTCGATCTGCCATCAGTGTAGTGACACTGTTCTCACTGCTATTGGAGCTGGATTTGTGAATACCCAGAACCCCTGATACTGTCTCACCTTCAAGAATAGGTGGACCTGTCCAATCCTCGACTCTGCCTGTTCCTCTACCCTTACTGTAGAAAATAATATCTCTACTTATGAAAAAGCATCGAAAAAGAACACATTTGACTGAAAAAGCACAGGATGGCAGGAAAACTGTGCTCTGATACCACTGTAAGAGACCAGGTGTCTCTCAACCCGACCACTGGCTGATAATACTGAGTTTTTTGTTTGTTTTCTGTATTTTGATTTTTTTGGTGTTTTTGGAATAAAAAGACAAATTGCGATTTTGCAAAGAAATGCTTGGAAAAATAATATAAAATACCAGATGCTTAAAAACTACAGAATACAGCTTTGATCTTGAAGCTAGATGATTTATTAATCTTCCCGAATGATTACAACTGCAATATTCAAATATTCAGACAAAAAGGCAAGCTATTTATTGAAAACCTGGATAAGCTTGC
>VDFB02383440.1:0-58008 GCA_007258455.2 Sequoia sempervirens | reverse complement strand
TGCACTTTGAATCAAAGAAGAGGATTTCCTCCAACAATTGTCTACATTCCCATCATGATGAAATCTTTTGTTCTTCATAGTAACTATACCACTTCTCCTTTTCCTTTTCGTTTCAATGCTTTCACAATACCCTTGATTCCTAGAATATTCCTTTTTCCTTGTTCACTCCATAGTCTAGATGTAATCACTTTTCCCAACATCCCGAAGGTTTTAATTCTACAGTTCTTTCTAAGAGAAGTTGCTATTCAACTATTGCCTTGTGTTTCCCCTTGTACCCAACAACAAACATTGATTTATTCTTGTTCCCCGCTTGCTCAAACTATTATCTATATTTATTTTCTCACTCAATACCTTCCTCACCTTTACCCAATAATGCTGCTTCTAGAGCTATCATGTTTGAATCATTTCTTTCTAACTATTTTAGATTCTAATAAATTTAGATTGCAAACATTTCCAGTTGTTACTGCAAATCTTCATAATTCTTAATACCTTCATGCTCACAAGTTTTCCATGGTGTTCAAGTTGCAACTATATTCCATTTGTATACAAGGTAAGGATATATCTCATTCTTTCCATCTCTTCTTTTGCAACTACATCCAAAATTCTTTGTCATAAATGCCACAACTGTATATATTTTTAAAAATAGATAACATTGATTTTAGCTAAATAAAATTGCCAAGTGCCAGAAGATAATTATATGCAACTGTCCACATATTGTCTCCTCCTCTTTGCAAAAGGTATGCCTACATCTTGTTTATATGATCTATACTATTCCACATACATTAGATATTATTTGTTACTAACTATACAGTTGTTTATACTGGTTCATTTAGATATTGTCTACTAATGACACATGTTTGTTGTACTAAACTTCAAATTCCCCTTGTGTCTAACCATATTTCATTGAAATCATTTTAGATTGAAAATGTACGTATTGAAGTATAGATGCACATCAAGCTGGTGTACCGATCTTCTAAATGTTAAATAGCTTTATGATTGTACATTTACGTGGTCTATGGCCTTCACCTACATTCCATTGCACCAGGTATGCCTAAATTTTATTTACTTCATTCCTCCCATTACAAGTACATAGAGAATTGTGTATTGTAAAATATAGAACTTTGATATCTCCTAGTTTACATATTGTCTATGAATTAGAGATGAGCACTGCACTAAAATTCACACTTTGTTATTATTCTTCTAGAGCAGACTCTAGCCATAATGCAAATTTCAATGATTTTATTTAAAGTCATCAGTGGCCGAAACATTGCTTCTACTATCAATCATAGTGGTGGAAAATTTATTTTTCTACTCAATGGTTTGGTGAGAGCATATGGCACTCCATGACCCAATATGGTAGGGTGGAGATCAAACCTTGTTTTCTTGTCTTCCTACTACAATCTGCCACATGCACAAGTATGGTTATATTTTATTTATTTCATCCCTTGCATTACACGTGTATTCCATATTATGTACTATACATTATAGAACTCTCCAAATCTTCTAATTTACATATTCTCTATCAAATACAGATGATCACTACACGAAACTTCACTTTTTTTTGTTATTTTTGCAGAGCAGACTCCAGCTATAATGGTGTATTTGATGAACTAATTGAAAAATTAGTGACAATGATAAAATAGACAATTAGATCCTAATATACTCTATGTTGATTGTAATAACCAATATTCATTCCACCCTTGATCAAAGTGGTGGAAAATGTCTATTCTTTCTTGGGGGTTTGGTGGGAGTCCATGAGGCTCCATGACCCAATATAGAAGGGTGGAAACCAAGGCTCATTTTTTTATGTTTCATTTTATATATCTTATGTATAGATCTCTATGTTTTTAACATAAGATTCAGACAGAATTCATATGTTTCAGGCTATGGTTGTGACAGAATTAAATAGTTAATGTTATACACTTTTTTGTTAGATTCCATTGGGAATTGTTCATTATTGTTCTCTTGCTTAAGCTATATTGTTTCATTCTCGAGAAGATTTTTTTGGAAAGGCTACATTGTCCCATGATCCCTCTCATGATCCAATAAAATTGTTGGCATTATGTAGTTTTTGTTGATTGTTATTGTCTAGCTCGCGCTATATTGTCTCATTTTTAATAAGCTCCTATTCAAGAGGTTGTATTCTTTCAACTTTCAATAGCGTGTTGTTGAGAAAAGACCAAAAATTTTGTTGATTATTGTTCTCTATCTTAGGCTATATTTTTTTTATTTTTGATAGGGTGTTGTTGAAGATGCTATATTATTTCAATTTTTGATAGCATGTTGTTGAAAATCCTAGATTATTTCAATATTTGATAAGGTTTTGTTCAGAAAAGAGTATATTTTTGTTGTTCAAACTGATACAACTTTATTTATGGCTTTCATTTTCTCTGTGGTTGGAATGTAGTAAAATAGCTTGTCTTATAATACAATTTATGTTAATATATTGTTGCATTCTTGATTTGCTGCTCTATAACAGTTTACATTTTCCCATACGTTCGTTAGTCTTTTACAGTTTATCTTTCTCTATGTAACATATTCCTCATTGTCACTCTCTACCTTGCGCTATATTATTTCATCTCCAAACTGTTCATTGAATTACCTATTATGCAATGTTATATACAACAAGTATGCATCACTATGTATCAATCGTGTTTCTATCTACTATAGTATACATACATATGTGCACATAGGGGAGACAAATTGTCCACCACTACATACAATGTACCACTATGTCACTATCTTTTTTGTGTCTACTACAAGATATACTAAACTCTGCCACCCTTAGTGTTTGTGTGTCACTTTCCTTTCATGTTTTTCTCCGCCTATCAACTCATTGTTGCATGTTACTACACATAACTACTAGTATTAATGATAATTTGTGAGTTGATAGTGACATCTTTTAACTTGATGAAGTTTGACTTGAAGTAATAAGGTGATAGAAGGGATATAGTATTATGAAAATTGTATTAGATAAGTTAGACAAGTATTATGGTTTTGATTTTCATATTTAAAAAATAAAAATTCAAATGTAACTAATGAATAAAAAATTATGGGGAATGGTAAGTGGAAAACAAAACCCACTTAAAAATACAAATAAGTTATTTGATTGGAATAGTAAATATGATAAATCCAAGGTTATTATTAGTCTTGCTCTTTCTGACTTTGAATTATATCATATAGATTTGGAAAAATTATCAAGGAAAATTTGTGATGATCTGAATAAATTGCTTAGAGAGAAAGCACTTAATGTAAATTTTTCTTTAAAATTTCAATTATGTAGGTTTAGAATGAAATATGGAATCACAATATTGAATCACATAAGTAACTTGAGGTCTCTCCTTAGGAATCTACTAGAATTCAAGGCTCTAATAGATGATGATGCTAGAGATATACTATTAAAAAAATCCTTCAAAATATAGTAATGTTATTTTTATAGTTAATCAGATAACTTCCAAAACTTTAGAAGATATGATTTCAGCCCTTCTAACAGAGGAAAAGAGAACAAGAGAAGATATTAAAGATGATTTTCAATAGGATAAAGTGCTATATTCACAAAGTAACAATAGAAGGTTAGGTAAAAATAAGAGATAAAATGTATGCTTTTACTATAAGAAAAAGGGACATAGTCAACTTTTGTAGAATCTGAGTCAGTGATCTTCTTAAAGGGAATCTCAAAGATGAATTAGATATAGGAAATTTTACATGCATTAAGGATGAAGATTCATCAAATGATGAAGATTTTATTAATGACTCTTTTGGTGGTGCTAATTATGCATTAGTACTATAAGCCTTCACATGGAGGTTGATGGCACTTGAGGATGGAGGAATTTCTATCATCTCAAGCTAGCTTCTTGTTTTAAGATGATGCTTTACATGAGAAGAATTTTTGGATTTAATTTATTTCTTTCTTTTCCATTTTGTTGCTAACAAATTTAAAGAATGTGTGTATTGCAAAGTTTTATTTGTGGAGACATGTAAGGGATTTGGTGGAGAGCTTAGTATGGATGGTTTCCAAAAGAATTCATGAAACTATGACAAATAATTATACCTTTACAAGGGTCGAGGAGACAACTTGGTGGATGGTTATCCAATAATTAGGTTATGATTCAGGAGTTCAAGGGAGGAAGAACTCAAGAATTCAACTCAGAGCTACACCTTTATGAGGGATACAAGGCAACTTGGTTGATTTCCACTTGTTTCAATATTTGTTTCTTCAAAGAAAAATCTTCATGAAGAAGAATCTATTTTGTAATCATCAAGTTTTGTTTTGTAATACTTAAGGAGGATCCCTTGACAAGGTGATTTTTGTGGGTTTTGGGATACATTTATATAAACAATGAAATAAGGGTGGGAATGTTGGTGTAATACATTATTTGGTTATTTAATGTGATTATACCAAATATTACAACATCAACTATTCGGGTGGTTATATCAACAATTTGTACATCCGCATCCTATAATTTGTATCCTTCATACTATAATCAATATGTCAATCAAATATTTCACCATCAAAATTTTCCCTAAAATTTTAATTGTTTAGGTTCAAAATGGAAGATGGAATCACAATTTCAATTCATATTAGTTTGAGTTCTCTCATTAGGTATTTAGTAGAAGTAAAAGCTCCAATAGATGATGAAGATGCTAAAACTCTCTTATTAAACAACATTCATTCAAAATATAGTAATGTTATTTTTACACTCAGTCAAATAACTTCTTAAACTTTAGAAGATATGATTTCAGCTCTTCTAGCAAAAGAAAAGAGGACATTTTGTGTTTATCACCTAACCACATCCATCCATAATAATACTTATCGAATTCCATTCCCAATAATTGCTCTTATACCTGACTAGGGGCAAGTACTTGACTTACATATTTAATGGAATCCTAAACTTGATATTGGAGGTCATAATGTCAAAAATCAAAAAAAAATCAAAACATGCTAAAAATCCAAAAAAATCAAAACATGTCAACAATCCAAAAAAAATCAAAACATGCCGAAAATAAATAAAAAAATCAAAACATGTGACAAAAATCCAAAAAAATCAAAAATGTCAAAACTCAAAAATCAAAAAATCCAAAATCCAAAAAAACCAAAACATGTCAAAATCCCAAAATAATCAAAAAAAATCTAAAATCTAAAACAAAATCAAAAAACTTCAAAAATCCAAAAATATCCAAATAACCTTTAAAATCCCAAAAAAATAGTCATGTTAGTCAAAGTCACTTGAACTATAATATCTCTACACATGTTACATAGGCAAGGCCATCTTCGATGAGCCCCCGAGGCACTAGGATAGTCCCTTAGGGTTTGTCGAGACAGTCACTATCCATAACATAATAAATCATAAACTTCACTCAAATGCAAATATTAATTTAAGTTTCAACCAAATCACAATCCAACAGACTAACTATCCAACTAAGTCTTCGGTCCAAACTGATCAATTACCTAATCATCAAATCAACACTTCCCAGTCAATCAATTGTCTTATACAAGAGGTGGCATTTTTGAAACCAGACTCGATGTCTTATACGACTTGTCTCATTTCTTGAAACCAAACTTGACCTTATCATTTGTCTAATCCAGGATGTGTCTTTCCTAAAACTAGACATCACCATTTATCAATCTTATCATTTTCCTTATACAAGTGGCTACATGTTTGAAATCAGACTTAGCATCTTATACAACATGCTTCCTTGCCTAAAACTAGGCATTATCAATTAGTCAATTTACATCAATCCTATTAGCAAATGATCTATATGGTTGCTGACTTTCTTGGTCCAATTTTTCTTATCTTTTTATTGGATTTTTCTTTGTACATGTTACTAATAACCTCAAGGATGCCCCAAGAAGGATTTAGAGGAGCAATGATGTCTCATGACCTACTTTTTCTTTGATTGTTGTTTGCAGATTGTCTTGAAAAAAAGACTGGAGCAACTTTGGTTCCTAGTATGAGTCATGGCATTCCTTGTCTGTTAAGTGACTATTTTTTTGCAAAGGGGTAACATTATGCACCTTGGTATATATCATACCATGGTGTTTATTATTCATTTTCCATATTTTTAACACCTAATGATGATAAACATGCAATCCTAGCATCTCTCAAGGAAAATATCAATCCCTCTTCCTTTTGACTAACTCCATGCTAACATCCATTCTCTCTCGCTAACATTTCTTTCATCAATCCTCGTATTCATGCTTATCAGATTGGATTATCAAAAAAATTCTCAAATTTTTCAAAACTCTATCAAAATTTGAAAAAAAATTGAGGGGGCATAAGTCTATCCCATCTACACTGGGGCATACTCTAAGTTGAATTTCTTTGACACGATGTGATAAACTACATTGTATCAAAGAGGGGGGAAATGTAGAAACTAAAAAATATCATAGGCCTGTGAGTGCCATTTTCCACTTCTTCCACGCATAATTGAATAATTTTAATTATTTGATTATCCCCTAAGGTCATATTCGTATATTAATTAAATAGTTTTAATTATTTAATTAATTCACTTTCTCCTTTTATTCTTCTTTGATTAATTAAATAAATTTATATTTATTTAATTATGTCACTAATGTTCTCTTCTCCCTATAATTAAATAAATTCTTATTTATTTTATTTTTATCATTTTTTTCTATAATTAAAAAATTATTATTAATTGTTTAATTATTCATTACCCTTTTCCTCTATAGTTAATAAAATTCTATTCATTTAATTATTTTCCACTTTTTCTCTCCACTAGTAAATAATTATTTTAATTATTTACTAATTTTTCTTTTCCTCTACTTTTAATTAAATAGTTATTTTAATTAAAAGTCAACTTTATCTCTTCTATAATTAAATAATTACTTTAATTATTTAAATATTCACTTTCCCTCCTAAATTAAATAATTTTATAATTATTTAATTTACTCCAACCACCTCTTTTTATGTGTCAAATCTTATCCCTCGTCTCATTTAACCTCTGCCCTTGATAGCTTTTATTAGCTTTTAATCTTCATTATTCATCCTTAACTAAACCCTATTTTTCTCTAACCCTATTTCTCTTTTATTCTAAGTTGATTTTCATCATTTGATCCTAGTCCTTCATTCAATTTTGGTTTTCTATAAAAGAGACCTATCACTTTCATTTTAAACCCTAATGAGCTAATGAGCTAATTATTATAGCTAAGTGCAACTACTATCTTTGATATTTTTCTATCATTATCACTAGGATTATTATTGCATACTACAAATCTAAGGGCAAGAATGCATTAAAGTAAAATGGAGAAGAGCAATGAAGGTGATTCAACCATGACATAAGAATTATAGTAATATTTCTTTGTTATTTTATCTTTCTATGTTCATTTGTGCTACATTGTTGGACTAGGCTCTTTAGAGCTTGTTTTTTATGTATTTTGTGGTTGGTACTATTGATTCATACCTTTTCCCATGATTCTACCCTATTCTACAATGTGCAATCGTGAGTTGATGAAATCAACAAATGAGATTGTTGATTTAATGTTGATTAATGGTGAAGTCTTTTGTAATCTAAGATTTGTGAAAGTTGGGTTGAAGACAATGAAAGAGGATTCTCATCTTCATAAAATCTACTTGTAATCAATTCAAAAAAATCATAATAAAACTAATCAAAATATCTAAATAAATTAGATTGTAAAACATTAACTCTACAAAAAGATATTTTTTAGATTTCATGAAATAGCTTTGATTGGATAAATTTAGATTTGATGTTTATTTTTTGTTGAAGCTATTTGGGTTAGACTACCACATAGACAATTTTAAGTGAATGTATATAGATTAGAAATATTTTTCCTAAAAATGTTTCAATGAAGATATTACATGTAAATTCAATTTGTTTTTAATTTTAAAATAAATTATATTGATTTAATAGTTTTAGGTCTAATTATTTTTCCCAAAACTCTTTATCACATAGTTTCCAAGTAATTTAAGGTATAACTATTTTTCTTGATAGGAGAAAATAGCTTCACCTATAACCACTTTGTTGACCAAAACTGTGATACAATTGTAAACTTTTACCCATTCATAACTTATACAATTTGTATGGTTGGGAAATTATAACCATCAAAGATATTAAATTTTTAACTATATAGGTAATTAAAATATAGGTAATCTTTCTAAAAGCATGACAATAAATATTTTTTATTCATATTGTAGAATTGGGTAAAATCATGGGAAAAGGCATGAATCATAGTATCAACCACAAAATACATAAAACTAAAACCCTAAAGACTCTAATCCAACAATAAAGCACAAATGAACAGAGAAACATAGTATTATTAACAATAATTCTTATTACATGGTTGAATCACCTTCATTGTTCTTCTCCCTTTTGCTTTATATACTTGCTTCCCCTTAGATTTGGAGTATGAAACAATAAGCCTAGTGACAATGACTACAAAATATTGAAGATAGTAGTTATGGTTATTCTTTGAAATGATAGTGATAGGTCTCTTTTATAGAAAACCAAATTTGAATGATGGGACAAGATTGAAAGATAAATAATGTTGTTAATCAATGGATGATATTAATTAAGGAAGCAATGAAATAGGGTTAGGAAAAAGTTAGGATTTAGTTAAGGATGGATGGTAGAGATTAAAAGATAATAAAACCTTATCAAGGGTGGAAATTAATTAATATGTGAAGGGATAATAATGGCATGGATAAAGAGGTTGGCACAGAAAAAGTGGTTGCTAGAGTAAATTAAATAATTATAAAATTATTTAATCTAGGAGGGAAAGTGAATAACTAAATAATTATTTTATAGAAGAAGATGGAAACTTGACTTTTAAATTAAATAACTACTTAATTTAAAAGTAGAAGAAAGGGATAGATTAGTAAATAATTAAAATAATTATTTACTAGTGGAGGGAAAAAGTGGGAAATAACTAAATAAATATGATTTATTTAATTGTGGAAGAAAAGGCTAATGAATAATTAAATAAAAATAATTATTTAATTATTGTAGGAAAATGACGACAATTAAATAAATAAGAATTTATTTAATTATAGAGGAAAAGTGGTAATTAGTGACATTACAATTAAATAAATATAATTTATTTAATTAATTAAAGGAAGAATGAATTAATGAAATAATTATGATTATTTAAATAATAGAAGAAATATGACTTTAGACAATAATTAAATAATTAGAATTATTCAATTATGTAGGGGGAGAAGGGAAATTGATATGGAAAATGGTGTTCGCAGGCTTAGGACATTTTTTAGTGTCTACATTTTGCCCCTCTTTGATACAATGTGAAGTGACCTGAATGTTGTATCAAAGAATTTCTATTCAAAAATATGTCCTAGTGTGCCATGGTGATATCGAGATAGACCTATGCCCCCTCAGAAAATTTTGCAAATTTTGAAAGAGTTTCAAAAAATTTAAAAAATTATTCTAATAAGCAAATCTAATAGGCATGAATGCAAGGACTAATGAAATAAATGTTAGTGAGAGGGAAATGTTAGTGTGGAAAGAACATGAATGGAGAGGGATTGATATTTTTATTGATAGAGGCTAGGATTGCATGTTTATCACCATTAGGCATTAAAAATATTGTAAATGGACAATAAACGCCATGGTATGACATAGATCAAGGTGTGAAATGTTATCCCGTTGTAGAAAATTATACAGTTGACATACAAGCAATGTCATGACTCATACTAGGAGCCAAGTTTCCCAAACCTTTTTGCCAAGACAATCAACGAAAAAGTGGGTCATTCAAGACATCATCGCTCCTCTAAATCCTTCTCGGGGCATCCTTCAAGGTGGCTAATAACATGACCAAATATAAATCGAATAAAAAGATAAGACCAACTAAGCCAACAAAGTCAACAGCCATATAGATCATTTTTCAATGAATGTTTATTGATAGGATTGATGAGATTGATTGATTGATTTATTTATTGATAACACTTGGTTTCAGGAAAGGAAGCATGTCATATAATACATCAACTCTAGTTTCAACCATGCAGCCACCTGTATAAGGAAAATAATAAGGTTGATGAATGACGATGTCTAGTTTTAGGAAGGACACGTCCTATATAAGATAAATTATAGGATTGGGTATAGTTTTAAGAAATGAGGAAAGTCATATGAGATGTCGAGTCTAGTTTTGACAATTCCACCTCTTGTATAATACCATTGATTGGTTGATAAATGTTGATTTGATGATTAGGAAATTGATTGGTTTGGATTGATGAATACTTAGATAGTTAGTCTATTGTTTTGTGATTTGGTTGAGGCTCAAATAGTTGTTTGTGTCTGATTAAAGTGTTGATTTTAATAAAGGATGATTTATTATGATATGGATAGTGACTGACCGAAAAAACCCTAAGAAACTAATTGATTGCCTTAGGATCTCATCAAATATGGCCTTGCCTACATAACATGACTAGAGACATTGTAGTTCAACTTTGACTTGGATGAAAGATACTTTATTATGAATGATGATTGACTTTATTTCAAAAAACCCTTAAGGATTGACCTAGTGCCTCGAGGGTTCATCAATGATGGCCTTACCTATGTTAAAGTCATAGATACAGTGTATTTTGACAATACCTAACACTATTTTTGGGATTTTGAGAGTTATTTGGATGTTTTTGGATTTTTTACATGTTTTGATTTTTTTGGCATTTTGGCATGTTTTGATTTTTTTTCAATTTTTTGGGATATTTCAATATTTTTGGCTTTTTTGAAAGATTATGACCTCCAATACCAATTATAGGATCCAATGAAGAAAGGATTTTCCCCTAGTCAAGTAAAGGACCTATTATTAGGAAAGGATAAGGGTGTACTTTATTATGATCGAACATGGAAAATGAAAGACACAAAACGTCAACTATGAGAAGGATGACAAAGCTTTATTATGTGTTGGTACAAGAATGGAATTTTGTTATGGGTGATACACTATAAGGACCATGACAAATTCATGTGAAAGGTACCCACAATCAAGCAAGCATGCATGTATAAGCATCCAAGGACAAATATGATCTTGCCCCTAGTCAAGGTAAAACTGATTGATAGGTGATGATGATAATGTTGCTGAAATGGGAAGGACATGTCCTGAAACAACATGAGGATTGGGTAAGACATATCCCATTGATGATAATGTGACCAAAGGATCAAAGTTTGTAGCAAGGCTAGAAACAAATCCAATGAATGTTTTGGATGATGTGCTAGGTTGCATAGCAAGATTGTATTGATTAGGCTTGTTGCATTTGGAATTACTTCTTTTTAGGATTGAATAGGAGGATGGAGGGATGTTGAATAAGTAGATTTGAGTCCTTAGACCATTGACAAGGGACAACCAAGTCCAACGATAGGTATGAAAGGATAATGGGTGGATTTGGTAAAAGATAGCAGACATGAGGATTATTGGATGGTAAAATTAGCATATGATCTCTAAGGACTATGTTGCATAGGAATAATTTTTTTTCTCCAAAATATAGGTTTGGAAAATGCTATGTAGGCAATGACATGATATTTTATGGATAGTCTATAACGAAAGGATTAGCATTTCAAGGTTTTTCTCAAAACATGATTTATATTTGTACCCCAGTCCTTATCAAGATAAAGGTAGGTAGGGAAGAGGGATGGAAATGATATGGATTGGATGGATAGATGGAAATGTCATGAGAAATTTATGGAAGATGAGACATCTTGTACTCAAGTGTAAGGGTCCACATAGATAATTTCTCTTACACATGATGCATGTTTTCCAATTTTTCATCATGGTACTTATCCAAAGTGCCATAAGAATGTCTTTCACTATTGGATGAATTTTTCTCTTTAATATTTTTTTCTTTTATTTTCTTTTTAATTTTTGGGAATAGGATGGATGGATAAGGATAAGGATATGGATAAGTGGATTTGGAAGATGTTGTATGCATGATTGGGAAACGAAGGGAGGACTCAAGAATCTAGATCCATGGATGGTATCCCTTGAAGATGTGTTCCATTAGATCATGGACAAATGCAGGTATGCTCATAGATGTTGGTAGAATTATGGTAAAGGGGAATGAAATGGATGGGAAGACAATGAGGGATATGGATTTATGAAAAGGATTGGATAAGATGGATTTAAGGATGAAAGATATATTTTGGATTTATGGATGGGTTGATGGACGACTTGCAAATGAGTGGATGATAATGTTGGTAAGATTAACATTGGCACACACCTTGAAGCATGGTGGAGTTGTGGAAGAGAAGTTGCTTTTGAATTTGGAGATTTAGATGGAGTGGAAGTGGATTTTGGGATATAAGGACCAAAAATGGATGGAGGTTATAAAGGATTATTAGATGGGGTGGAGGACATAAAATTGGATGGAGCTTTTAGATAAGCAAGTTTGGATGGAAATTCTGATTTTTCTTTGGGATGCATTGATTCTATGAGTAGTAACTTTGGAATCCACATGGTTTTTTACTTTGATTTTTTCTTTGTGGGCCTTTACGGCCTTTGGGATTAATTTTTTTTATTTTGGATCATATTTTTCTTTGTGTTTGCATGTATTTTTAATGGGACATGTTGATCCTTTGATTTTTATGAATTTTTGGCTTTATGCATTTGATATTTGACATCCAAATTGCGTCCAAGAGCAACAAGATCAATGAATGGAGAGGAATGATATAAAGGTATTATGGATGGGTTGGTCTAAGTATGTTGGAAATGATTCAAGGGTGTGCGCCTTTGTTGATCTTGATTAGGGGTATGAGGTGATGGATAAAAAGGATAATGGGATCTTGGAATAGGAATGCTAGGTGGTGGAATGTAATGACTCAAGATAGATGGAGGGGATAAAGGACTTTGTTTTGGGACATAAGGGCTCAAAATAGATGGAAGGGATGAGAGATTGGGATTTGGAATATAAGGGCCAAAGATAGATTTTGAGGATGGGGAATGTGGACATTTGGATTTAAGTGGAGGGATTTTGGATTTAGGATGGACGGAAGGAGTACCAATGTCTAGATACTTATAGCCAAGGCCATGATAATTAGGATTTCCTTGGATTTTGATGGGTTCTAATATTCATTGCTCATGTAGGCCTAACCCTTTTCCCTGGTAATGCAATTTTTGACAAATCTTTTTCCCAATGGGATACTTGTTTTGAAAACAAGATGCAAATCCATTTTGAGGAAGATATGGTATGGAGTGAATGATAGGCTCTTGGAGTAGACCAGATTTTATAAAGGTGGATGAACCAAGTTTATAAGTTTGTGGTTCATGAATGGGATCTTGTGAAGGATTAGGATCATGACATGAATATGAAGGGATACTTGCATTATGAGATGGAGATGGAGGAAAACTTTGATCTTGACTTGGGGTAGCATCTTTGGATGGGGTAGAAGGTATATATTTCTCTTGATATGGAAGGGGGTCATGGGGTGTAAGATATCATGTGATGAAGTGGATGAGACATCTTGATCTTGATTAGGAGGGGTATCATTATATGGGTTGGAAGGTGGAATTTGATCTTGATTTAGAGAGGGATCATGAGATGGTATGGAAGGGATACTTTGCTCCTTATATGAAACAACCCAATCATGTGGGGGTATGGAAGGGATGGCTTGATCTTGATATAAAAGGGGATCATTTTGGATTTCTTGATCAATGGTAGAACCTTGATCAAAGATAGGATCTTGATTAAAGATAGGTTTATCTTGGATGTCGTGATCATCTACAAGGATTTCTTGGATGAACTTAAGGATAGGATCATGAGATGGAATGGGATCACAAGAAGGAGTACTTTGATCTTGACATAAATGGGAATCTATGATTTTTTGTTTTGGATTAACAAAGTCAAGTGAGTGACATGGTTGTCTTTTTTTAGGTGCTAGGAAGGTGGGAAAATGTGAGATGGATGAGGTGGAAGTGGGTGGAACTAGAAGACTAGGACTAGTATTTTGTGAAATAGAGTTTTACATGGGTTCTTGTATTCCTTTGAGGGTGACTTTCAGTGCTCCTTGGAGGGTGACTTTTGGTGCTCCTTGGATGGTGACTTTTGGATTGACGATGGTTGAGTAGGATGTGAAGTGATGGCATATGGTTATGGATGGGTGTTGGTTGAACATGGAAAAAAATTTGGTTTCCCTTGTCAATGGAGAGAAAGAATGACATGGAGGCTTTGATGGTGTTTAGGATCTCTTGGAATCTACTTACAAGACACATAATCATGGATATTATGTGATTATTAAAGTAGTTGGCAAGTTTAAATTCAAGAAGATGTTGAGGTATGAGATGAAATATGGAGGATATGTCAGGCTCAACTTGATCCATTTGGTGATGAAGGATGATGATAATGAAGGATGTGGATTAAGGATGATGATGAAGATTAAGGATGATAATGAATAATGAAGATTAAGGGTGATCATGGAGATTAAGGATGACAATTAAGGATGATAATGGATTAGGAAAGAAATATTTTGATGTGGATTATGGAGGGTGGTTATGACAATGATTAGGACCTCAATTGGATTAGACAAATTAATTAAGCTTAGGGTCCTAAATTATGGATTAAGAATGGATGTGGATGATTGAGATACTTGGGATAATTTGGATTAGATGATTGGGTATGATTAGGATAAGATGGATGGTTAGAAAGATTAAGGAAATAATTAGGATGATTATAAATGATGAGGATGGGGTGATTAGGATTAGAATGGCTATAGATTATTAGAATGAGGTAATTAAAAAGGAAATATTATGATGGAAAAGAAAATTAGGGTGAATAGAGATAGTTGAGAGATGATTAGGGTATGAAAATGGATTATTAGGATGAGATGGGTGAGATAGTGATTAAGAGCAATGATTAAGATGGGATTAGGAAGGATGATTAGAATGATTAAGGAGATAATTAGGATGATTATGGATGATAATAATGGAAGGGGCTGATTAGGATGGAATGGAATGATTATGATGGATAAGGATAATTAGGATGAAATGTGATTAAATACACAACAAACAATTTGAAAAAAAAAATAGTTGTTGAGTGTACATGTTTTATACGAATAGAGTATGTTCATAGGCCAAATTTATCCCAATTTCCATGTGTCTAATCACAATTCAAAAACGCTATACACACATAAATCACTTCCTAATCCTAAGGTCAATGGTCAATGGTAGTAAATCTTAGGCCCACAACTTGGAATCTCCTTTGAATAAAATATATGGAGACCTTAAGGGGTGTGTACACTCTTGTCTTTGTGAGAGAGGATGGGTAGGGACCTCCAAGACTAAGAAGATGACCCAATCACCCTCTCCTCTGGTGATTTATAAGCGATGGATTTATGTCTCATCTCAATGGAGCCATATGGTGAGTAACTTAAGGGTGCAATGCTACACCCTTGCACTAATAATGACACCAAAAATAACTCAATCAATAGGTTGGGCCTCTAAATAATGGTTTCTAGTCGTTGCTCAAGAACTTGATGGCTTGTGAGTGCACAACAAGCCACTTAAGAATTTAACCAACCCTACTTAGGTAGGAAAAATACCTCACATAAATGTGGGTAACTTACCCTTTTAGATTGGCATTGTCGTAAAAGGATAACATCAGTTTGGACTTGGCTTTGGCCTTATCCTTTTATATAGTAGCCCAAGGGGGGAAAAAAAATTGGTTCATACCCCTTAGAGTAATTACTTCTCCAAAGGAAGGCCCTTCAACTAAAGGTTATACAAAAGCAATAAAAATACAATGATTTTGATCTCAAAGATCATATAAAAATGCGAGGAGAGAGCATACACATGTATTTTATCACACTAGAAAATTTTCATTAACCTTAGAAAACCAAATGTGGTGTGAAAATGATAGTGTTGAAAAGTTTTTTTGATTCTCAAGATCATATAAAATATGAGGGAAGAGCATACACACCTCCTAACACAAGCAAGATCACCAAGAAAAGCAAAAGATGACTCTTTTTAATCCCAAATTAAAATTTTGATAATGCCCAAATTAAAAATGTGATAATGAGAAAATGCTTGTTCTTTTTAGATCCCAAATCCAAATGTTCCTATTTTAAAAATCAAAGCTAAGTAAAACCCTACAAAAACATGGACTAGTAGTTTTGATAGAAATTTCTTGTCCCAACGAATGCCAAAAGATGTCAACCAAGTATAGGTAACACAAAAACCTCTATGAACTACTAAATGGAAAAAGGCAGAAAATGAAAAACTCCAAATTTAAACCCCCTTTTTTTTATTTTTTTCAACTTTTTTATTTTTTGTATTTTGACATTTGTGTTCCTGAATTGGACATTTGTTTTGATTCCTCAAGGTCTTCTCGTTCTTGGGCCGATGTGGCTTCTGGTCATCTTCATGGTCATAATGTTTCTCCTGCTCCTTGTTTCATTCCTAATAAATCTATTTTTGGCTCTTCTGGGGCTCCCTTCATTCCAAATTTGTCATCTCTTTGCCTGGCCACTTTTCCAAATGAAATTTTTGTGGTTTACCCTAAATATTTTGTGCCTCTACGTCCACCTCTCACTTTTCCAAATTTTATCCCCATTATTAAGAAGTTTTCTATGAGCTCTAATGTAAATGGTTCTAATGTTATGGGGAGGAGGGTTCATTTAAATGCCCAAAGGTAGGATAAGGAGAAAGGTTTGGGTTCTAATGGGTAGAAATGGGTTCCAAAAAGTTTTAGGAAGAGTGATCAAGTCAATGTTACTCTTCCTCATGCCATTTTTACGCCGCAGATTGATGATCTCAAGGACATTTCTTTAATCTATAAGTTTTGGAAATTTCTCCCAGATCTTGATTTTTTGAAAAATTGGGTTTTTCAGATTTGGGATGGCTCTAACGAAGTTTTCTTTTTAGACAATGGAGAAGGTTTCTTTGTTGTTATATTTTTAGATAAATATTCTAGAAATTCTATATACAAAAAAAATTCTTGGATTTGTGAAGGGCATCGTTTACTTACAACCATTTGGACACCAAATTTCAGCCCTTCTCTTACTAGGGTTCAATTTATTCCTTTTTGGGTACAATTACAAGGGATCCCTCTAAAATCCAGAGTCGAGCATTATTGAGGTCCTAATTAATCAGATTGGCATTTATCTGCATCATGATTCTTCTTTCTTTTCTAATCCCTCTTTACTAGTCAAGCTTTGTGTGCTCATTGGCATTTCTAAGGTTCTACTAGTGGTTGTTGTACTATTAATTCAAGTTAGGGCTTGTGGAAACAAATTTTGGTTTTTGATGATCCAAAGAAATTTTGTTTCTTATGTCATTCACCTAGATTAATTTCCCCACAAAATGTGTGAATTTGGAGGTCTTGAACATGAATGGTAATATGGTTGCTAATGACGAACCTGCTAACTCATTAAATGAGAATTCACTTGCGGTTTTTCCTACATCTGATAAGGATCTGGCATTCTTTTCTAAGGTTTTTGATTTATGTTTTAACTAGTACCTTTTTATTAAAGGTGCATGTTCACAGTTAAATTTACTACATCTTCTATCTCCAGATTCACTTCAATGTGGTTCACAGTTGAAGTTTGTAAAAGCTTTTTCTTGCAGACACTTCCCTTTGGGGGAAAATGATGGCTCTTTTTTTAAGTAATTGTGATAATGAAGCTTGTCTATCTTCATATTATTTTCATAATGAAAGGTTAGCTATTTCATCTTCTTGCTTTAAGCCTATCATTGTCTCTTTTCTTCCTGGGCTAGAAAATTTATTGATCTCACCGATGAAAATGTTTTTTTCTTCGATTAAGATATTGGTTCCTCGGCTTAATTTTGCTAGTATACAACAATTGAACCAATGTGCTTCAATGCTCACACTTGGTCTTTCTAATCAAGGTGACGTAAGATTAAAGGTCTTTTATGACCAAGAAATAGAAGGTGAATGTAATTTACAATCATAGATGTCGTCTACTAATCTTAATGATCATTCTCCTATTTTACCCTCCAAGGAGGAATTTGAGAAATTTGTGGAGTTGGGGAACAACTGATTGATAATATTGCTTCAAAAAATTTTGGGGAAGGGGAGATATCAAATGATTTGGTATCATTATCAATTTCCAAGTCACCTTTTTCCCCTCCCTCAAGTAAAAAGTCTCTTGCTAAAAGGGGTAGAAACTTTATAGTTGTCAAGCTACAAGAACAAATAGAAGCAGGTGTACAATTGACATTAGATGCCCAAATTGGGATGGGTTTGAAACAAAAAAGACCAAGGAGAGCCTGTTGCTCTCGTAAGTTTCAATGAGATTAATATCCTAGAATGTTAGAGGCTTGAATGCCTCTGACAAAAGGGCCCAAGTCAAGCAAAATTTGGATGCTTGTGGGGCTGATTTAGTTCTTCTTCAGGAAATGAAAACCTTTGATGAATCTTTTCAAATTATTAATAAGAAGTGGAGCAAATGGAAAGCTTCACATTCACCTTCTCAAGGAGCTTTAGGAGGACTCCTTACTCTTTGGAATGAAAAAATAGTTTCCATTAGCAATATCTCATTTGATCATAATTGGTAACTAATGAAGATTAATCATTTAAATGATTTATCCTTTTGGCCAATCAATGTATATGGGCCTAATAGTACAATTGGCAAGAAGATGTTGTGGGATACTTTGAAATTGAAGCTTGATAGCTTGGATCCTAAATAAGTTATTCTTGTAGGGGATTTCAATACAATTGCAAGTTCTCTTGAGAAAAAAGGTGGTATTTGCCCTCCAAAGAAAGTTATGGAGGATTTTGTTGATTTTATTCAAGATAATGTTTTGGTAGATGTAATTCCAAAAAATGGTGAATATACTTGGACAAATGGGAGGAAGAATTTTCTTCAAATTACAGAGAGATTAGATAGGTTCTTAATTTCTCCAAATTGGGCATTAAGTGATTATCAATTTCAATCTTAAATTTTACCTTTTACAGCATTTGATCACTTTTCTATTTCACTTGATTTGACTGCAAATCAAGCTAAGTCACAGTTTCAATCCTATTTTAAATATGAGGCGATGTGGTTTAGACATCTAGATCTTATTTTGTTGCTAAAACAATGGTGGCAGAGTTCGCCCTTTGTCTATGGTTCTAGAATGTTTCAATTAAGCAAGAAATTGGAGTATGTTAAACAACAATTAAAAATCTAGAATCAACATGTCTTTAAAAATGTATTTGTATATAAAGAATTGGTTTACAAAAAGATAGAGGTAGTGAATGAAAATATTATTGCCAATGGTTTGGATAATGCATTATTTGAAGAGCAAAGTATGCTACAAGAGGAATGGAAGGAGTTGTTATTGAAAGAGGAGATCTATTGGAGACAAAAGTCTAGAGAAGTTTGGTTGAAAGATGGAGATAGGAATACAAAAAAATTCATAACTCGGCACAAATAAAAAAAGCAAAAAGCACTATCTTCTCGATTAAAGATAGAGTGTCAGTGCTTTGCTTACAAAAGAGTCAGAGATTCAAAATGAAGGAGTTAAGTTTTTTTCTTCTCTCTTATCTGCAAGTAACAATGATAATTCTCTTCTAGTTAGAGAGAGAGAAGAGCTTCTTCAAGATATTCCTAACCTAGTTTCCTAGGAAGATAATATCAGACTTTTGGCTCCTTTCTCACTTAAAGAAGTAAAAGAAGAGGTTTTTTCCATGTCTCCTGATAAAGCATTGGGACCTGATGGTTTCACTGCCATATTTTATCAAAATGTTGGGATTTGATTGGGATTGACATTCTTAATGCATTGGAGGAATTAAGAAAATCAAGCGGTATGCTGAAAAAATTCAATGTGAGACTAATATTGCAATTATACCAAAGATTAAAACCCCTGAGACTTTCTCTGAGTTTAGGCCTATCTCTTTATGTAACACAATTTATAAAATTTTCACAAAGGCTATTTACCTTCAGTTACACTCTCTTCCTCCTTGAATCATTTATGAGGAACAGGATGATTTTGTTCCTAGGAGAGAAACAGCAAAAGGAGCAATTGTTGCTCATGAAACTTTGCACTCCATTGTTGAAAATAAATTGTCTACAATGATTATTAAACTTGATATGCAAAAGGAATATGATAGGGTAGATTGGTATTTCTTGAATCAGGTGTTATTAAAGTTTGGTTTCTCTTCTAAGTGGTGCAAATGGATAATGGCATGTTTGTTTGGTGCTAGTTTTTCAATTTTGTTAAATGGATCAGTTGTTGGTTATTTTGAATCTTCTCAAGGGGTTCATCAAGGAGACCCATTATCTCCATTCCTATTCATTATTCTGGTTGAAGCTTTGAGTAGGTCTTTTACCAAAGCTCACATGTGTGGTCTCATTCAGGGTGTTTCTATTCCAAACACTTCCATTTCAGTGACTCATTCTCTTTTTGCTAATGATACTTTTATTTTTGGTAAAGCCTCTATAAGAGAAGCTTTGTAGATAAATTATTTGTTGGAAAAGTATACTACAACTTCGGGACAAAAAGTAAATGAAGGTAAGTCAAAAATGTATGTGTTCAATACCAAATCTGATATTGAAAACCAAATTGTCAATATTTTTGGCTTTCAGCATGCTTATTTTCCTTGTAAATATTTAGGCATCCCCTTCTTTTCTGGTCAAAATAAAGCTACCTATTAGAAAAAAATTATTCAAACTATACAAGCTAGAATTTTGGCATGGAAAGGTAGATGGTTATCTTTATCAAGGAGAATTCTACTGGTAAAATCTATATTATCATCAATCCCAAACTACTTCATGGTATGTCTAAAAGCTTCAAAATCCATCATTTCTCAAATACAGAAGTTGATTAGGAAATTTTTATGGTCTATTAATTTGGATAACAAAAATAAAATTCCCCTCATTTCCTTGGAAACAATGTGTCTAGAGAAATTAAAAGGTGGTGTAGGCCTACACAATTTATTAGATAGAAATTTGGCTCTTGGAGATAAAATGGTTTGGCGAATGTATTCTAAACCTACAATTAAGTGGTGTCACCTTATGGAGTGTAAATATTTAGATAATCATTGTCCTTCTAGAATTTTTACTATTGCAAATCCACCTTCAGGATCTACAATGTGGAATTTTTTGATTTTATGTAGGAAATTTATCTTACCTCATCTAACTTGGGAAGTGAATAATGGTACTAAAGCCTTATTTTGGAAAGATTCTTGGAATGGACACCAGAATCTAGTAGTAGATTATAATTTTGGTAAAACTGCAATTTTTTTGTCTCAAGCTTGGGGATCAGAAGTAAGATTACATTCAAAGTGTAGATTAAGTGACTAGAAAAAGTTAAATGGAAAGACTTTTCAAAAGAGGCAATTGATGAGAATCATAAAGTTCAGCTTTCAACTATTCTACAAGATAGGGTAGTTTACTTTTCATCGAGCAACCTAATAGAATAATTTGTTCTAATGCTAAATCAGGTTGCTACACTATTAAAGAGGGGTATAAATCAATCTCACAAGTATCCTGTCAAGTATCACAACAAAGAGCTTATCAGTTTTGTTGGAATTCAAAGGTTTTTCCCGAAGTAGGTTGTTTTGCTTGGCTTACAATTCAAAATAAAATTCTTACAAGTGACAAGCTAGTGAAACTAAACATAGCTGCTCCTTTTAAATGTGTGCTTTGCAATCAGGAGTTTGAAAATGTAAACCACCTCTTTCTTTTGTGTCTAGTAGCACAAAATTGTTGGTTGTTTGTAGTGGCTAAGATGAATTGGATAACAATTATTCCTAACACCATTTGGAAGTTATTCACTTATTGGCCACAGTTGCATAACACATCATTTTTTGCAAGTATTTGGGGTATTATTCCTATTTTTAGTTCTATGGTCTATCTAGTGGGCAAGGAATAGAATTATTTTTAGGAAAGAGAAATTGAACATTGACCAAATGCTAATACTTTTAGAAAGGTCAATTTTTGAGACAGTAAATGCTTTTTTGTCCAAACTAAAGCGTGTTGACTCTCTTTTTTTTGCTTGGGATTCAAATTTGTTGTCCTCATGGACTTTATTATCTTTGTCATTTAAAGGAAATCTTCATCAGTATGTTCCAAAGGTCAATAGAGATTCTATTGTCTGGTCTCCTCCTCCTTTAGGTGTCTTTAAATTGAATATAGATGGAGCATCTAGAGGAAACCCAAGTTTATCTAGAGCTGGGGTGGTCATACATGATCATAAAGGATTAGTGTTATGTGCTAAGTCTTATAAATTGCTTCCAAGAACTAATAATGTTGTGAAGGCTTAGGCTCTATTGTTTGGTTTGAATTTAGTTTTTAGCTTCAAGTTACCTATAATTTAGGTAGAAGGTGATTCACTAATTTTAATTAATGCATGTCAAGAGCGCAAGCTTCAGAATTGGAAGCTTGAATATATTACTAAGCAAATTTGGGCATTGCTTGACAAGCTAGGTAATTATGAAATTTTGCACACATACAGAGAGGGAAATAGAGTTGCAGATTTCTTTGCGAATTATGGATGCAATCAAGAAGATAATGAAGTTACTCATGTGGTTGATCTGGGTAAGATGCATTATCTTTTAGAAACTTTACTAGCAAAGGAAGAAACACTTTGTTAAGCAAGGTGTAAATATATGATAAATTTGAGAATTTTGAATTTCTAACTATGAAAATACGATTATTGTGGTCACTTCTGATCTATCTCCATTTTTTCTAACAAAATGAAATGGTTGGACAAGGTTTCTTATATTATTGAAATAAAAAATCAAGCTATATGTTTCAAATTCTCAAGTTCAAAGGAAATAAACCAGCGTCACATATGTAACTAGCAGTTACAAAATAAAAAGTCCACCATTATGTGACAATTTCTTAGGTAGAAGTGAAATAAGCCATCGTCATATATGTAACTGGAAGTTATAGATGTGTTACTTTTGGAAGTTATAGATGTGTTAATTTGTGTAACTAGATCCATGAAAAATGAGTTAACGACTAATAATTTTATGCATATGTAATTGATAATTACACATGTATTACTTGTCAATACATGGGTAATTGGCAATTACATGTGCCAATAGATCATTGAAGTGAAAACTTAATTATGCACAATAAAGAATCTAATAGCACATGTGTAATTTCCATTTATGTATATGGGAGATTTTTGGCTATGTATATGTGACAGGTATTAAGGCATTTGATGATATCATCAAAGGGTATCAAAGTGATGCAAGCAAAGCTAATCAAATTGGCATCACTTAGAGTTTGTAAATTGAGTCGTATGGTTCATATGTGTAAATTTGATTCCTTTTAGAAGTATTTTGGTTCCAGTGCAAATGAGGTGGCTCCTCTATCATTTCAAATGTATAACATAAAGCTAAAAATTAATTGCCTATGCAGTTTTGGGTACGCAATTTTTTGTTATATCATGTTCGCATGAATTGAATCTAGAGATGATATAAGCTTGTTTTGAGGCTATAAATATTCTCAAATGTGGTAATATGCAGTGGAATATGGATTTTCCATATTGCACTAGTAGTACGCATGGTTATCTATATCAGTCCTTTCAGAGTGAACTAAACTTGCCGAAGGCCTACAGGTGCTTTCATTCCATCATTACTTAAAATTGTTTATTCCTTTTCAGTGTGATTACCATCTTAATGATATTTTTTCATATACACTGAAGGTGTGTGAAAAATATGAAGCATGTGCTAAATATCTTTATTATGCTCAAAAAGTTTATTTTTGTACTCTCTAAGTCCAAAGCCATCATGATAGTTTTGTACTCATTCAAATGCCTATTTATTTGGCCAAGTTTGTTGTTGGAAAATAGTAGCATAACTATCGCTTGAAAGGTTTATCTGCAAAAAATTAAAAGTCTAATACTTATGGATTATCATCTCAAGAATTATCGTGTGTGGTTTCCAATACAAAGATGGGAGAGGTCATTTTCATGAAGAATGGAAGAGCCTCGGTTGAAAACTATTTTTAAGCTCATATGTCCTTGTGACTACAGGTGTCTCAAAAGCATTATTGGGAAAGAAGTTCTCCATCCAAAATCAAGGAGGTTTATTTATCTGTCAAATATTTTATCTATTTTTATATCTAACCTATTGGATATGTTGCAGTGTTTGGATTTTGTGAATGTAATTGCAGAAAAAATGGTTAATGAGGTATTTCTACAAAATGAAGCTCTTTAAGAATGTGCTTAAAAGTATGTCTTTGGTATGGGAAAGGGTTATGTGGGTGGAATTTTTCCACCACATTTCTTACCCCATAATAAGGTGTTTGTTAACATCTATGATGCATTCAAGAAATCTTTGGAGCTTTCTAATCCAATTCACCTTAACAGGGCTTTGGCAAGATATAAAATTCATGTGGGAATAGAAATGTCTGAGTGTTTTAGAGAAAAATATCATCATATCTGTTTCCTGCTTTACCATAACTATATTCATGCAGCTTCTACAGGTTTACAACATCACCCGTCAATGTAGAGGAGTGCTCAGAATGTGTATCAGAATTGGATAACAACTGAAGTTCCAGACATGAATATATCTTTAAATTTTGAGGAAGAACAAGGTGAGCAAGGGGAAAATTCGGTAGAGCATATGAAAATTGAGGAATAAGTAATTGCTTAGTGCCTAGTAAAATTTTGTTTCAATTTTGGCCAAATTATATTATGGCTAAGATGCGGTTGGTGTTTACAGAAGATGGCTTTTTTACTTTTATATGAATATGGCAGCCTGTGAAGGATCTTGGGTATTTTGTAAAGATGGTGGCTGGAATTTTTTGTAATAAGGGGATGTTAGTTTTGCAAATATGTAATACTGCAGCATCAAAACTTCAATGTAAATATGTGATGTAGATGTATAAAAGCTTAGAATACGATATGCAGAAGTAATTTTTTAGGTTTTACATTCAAATTATGTAACTTTTTCTTTTAGGGAAATAACCAAAGGTTTTCCTACCGGTATGCCCTTTAAATCTGGGATATGTAAACTATAAATATAAATAATATATTATAGTAGCTAGTTTGTTTTTGCTTAAAAAAAAAAATTGTATTTTGACCTAGTCAACAAGATTTTATTTTTTTGAAATGATTTTGAATCCAAAAATTAAAATGCAAAAAGAAAACCCTACTAAAATTTTAAGAGCTTTCTCAAAATGTACAAATTTCAGAAAAAAAAATCATGATTTTAGCTCTAGAGAGCAAACTTATTGATAAACCCTAATTTTTAAACATCTAATTTTTCACAAACTGTTTTTCATCAAAATTAAAAACATAAAGAGCAAACCCCCATTATAATTATGAGAGATTTCCATAAATATAAGAAAATTTGAAAAATTCATTGATTTGCTCCCAAAATTAATTTTTCATGAAAAATCATTAAAAAATTATAAATAATTCCAAACAAATCCACTTCCAAAATTATTTTTTCTTGAAAAATCATAAAAATAAATAAATAATTCCAAACATGTCCAATTTTTTTTTATTTTTGATTTAAATCTCTTGATATAATCCCAAACCCACAAAAACTATTTTGTCAAAAAAAACTAAAAAACTCATTGATTTTCTTCCAAAGTTAATTTTTCATGAAAAACATAAAAAATTATAACTCACTCAAAACCAATCTAAAAAAACTATTTTTTTACGAAGGCTCTTGATATCATCCATAACCTACAAGAAAAGTGAAAAAATCTACAACCATTTGTGAGATATGATCAAATATTTTGAAACCCTAAGCTTGTGTCTCCAACCCTAGCTATAAAATGTTAGTCTCCACATTTTTTAACCAAATAATAATATAAGATTAGGAGAATCTACAAAAATTTGATTCACAATACGTTCACCAATATAGAATAGGGTAAAATCATGGGAAAAGGAAATGAATCAATAGTATCAACCAACAAATACATAAAACTCAAACCCTAAATAACCTAATGCAACAATGAAGTAAAAATAGCCAAGTAATATTATCAATAATTCCTATGCCATGGCTGAATCACCTTCATTTCTCTTCTCCATTTTGCTTTGTATGCTTGCTTTCCCTCAAATTTGGAGTATGCAACAACAAGCCTAGTGACAATGACAACAAAATAATGAAGATAGTAGTTGTGGTTGTTCTTTGAAATGAAAGTGATAGGTCTCTTCTATAGAAAACCAAATTTGAATTAAGGGCCAAGATTGAAAGATAAAGAATGATGTTGATCAATGGATGATATTGCTTAGAAAGTAATGAAATAAGGTTAGCGCAAAGTTAGGGTTTAGTTAAGGATGGATGGTAGAGATTAAAAGGTAATAAAACCTTATCATGGGTGGAAATTAATTGAGATGTGAAGGGATAAGAACGGCATAGATAAAGAGGATGGCACAGAAAAAGAGGTTATTGGGGTAAATTAAATAGTTATAAAAAAAATTTAATCTAGAGGGAAAGTGAATAACTCAATAATTAAAACAATTGTTTAATTATAGAAGAAGAGGGAAAGTTGACTTGTAAATTAAATAACTATTTAATTTAAAAGTAGAGGAAAAGGAAAAATTAGTAAATAATTAAAATAATTATTTACGAGTGGAGGGAAAAAGTGGGAAATCATTAAATAAATAAGATTTATTTAATTGTGGAAGAAAAGAGTGATGAATAATTAAATAAAAATAATTATTTAATTATAGTAAGAAAATGACAATAATTAAATAAAAATGAGTTTATTTAATCATTGAAGAAAAGTGGTAATTAGTGATGTAATTAAATAAATATAATTTAGTTAATTAATCAAAGGAAGAATGAATTAATTAAATAATTAAGATTATTTAATTAATAGAAGAAATATGACTTTAGATAATAATTAAATAATTAAAATTATTCAAGTATGCAGGAGAAGAATGGAAATTGATTTGTAAGTTGTGAGAAGAGGGCCCACTCCCTTTATCAATCATAAGAAAAAATTACAATGATTCTTCCATGCAAAAGAAATTGAGTTTATCCTAAAAGAAATAATGCATCAAACAAGGCTAAAATAGAAATCTTAAAAGAAGCAACAAAGAAGAGAAGAACAAGAACAAATCCAACAAAGAACCATGCCCCAATAGGAGGAAGAAGACAAGAAAAAGAGTATCCCAACAAGAGACAAACTCTTAAACTTTATTTATCTTTCGGTTCAGGAGCACATCCATAGTCCACTAGGAACCCTCCTCAACTACGTCTCTACCTTCAATATGAAATTTTTCAGCTTCATACTTTCTCCCTCTCTGCTTAGTGTCCCTGGAATGTGGCTTTGTTTTATTGCTCATAGTTTGAGAGATCCCTGAATTTTTAGGGGGAGCCAAAACCAAATCTTGCCCAAAAAAACCATCTAGATTCAAATCATCCAAATCCTCCATGAAAGGAAAAGTTCCTTTTGATTCAGAACCATCTTCTAACTCTACAAAAGGAAGATCAACACCCTTATCAAGGGTAGGAAAACTAGTAGTGGAGACAAGAACAGGAGACCAGACAGGGGAAGACACACGAGGTTGGATAGGAATTGAATCCAAAACAAGTTCATCATCCAAAAAAAATGCCATGATTTCACCAAAGTAAATCAGCATCAGGAGAGTCAGGCATTCTGATCTATTTTTTCAGGTTGACACGTCTAGAGCCAAGGGCATGCTGAATAGTGCAAGCTTCAATTTTATGTCCCAGATTATTAAATTAAACATATCCATCTTGGATTTTTATTTTTCTAGCTTTATTGATAGCTATAATTTAAGATAACCAAGTATTTGAAATCTTCTTGTTTGATTTATATGGGCCATAAAAAATTTGTTACTAGAATCCCAATGCTTCAAATCTTTTTTTTGGGCTCTTTTAATCTTTTCCAAATCAATTTAACTATATATTAATATTTTTTTCCCCCTCTAGCACAATATTTAAGCATCTTAAAATTTCACCCTTAATGAAAATTTAAACTTGGATCTTCACTTTAAGAATACTATGATCTTATCATTTGAGCAAAACTCCTTGAGTATATTTATTATCTCTTATTTGTAAGAAAACTTACTATGTTTAATAGATAATAATTATCATATTTAATTTAAAATTAAATATAATTCAATACATTTAATTTTCCATTAAAAATAAATAAATATTTTTATTATAATTTTTTTAGATAAAAATTGAGAGTTTCAATAGTAAATTTTAAATTCTATTACTATTACATAACTATTTTATATTATCTCCTAATTAATATTAAGAATATTCTTGAAAAAAAAAATTATTTTAAAAAATATTAAATTATAACAAACAATATTTAACTATTATTAGTAATAAATTAAATATTTCAATATTATTAATATTAAATTGAACATGTTTCTTTTGACTTTTTATTTTTCCAACTTTATCGGTAGCTATGATTATGTGGAAATCTCTATTATGAATGGATGTAGTTTGTTTTTATCAATATATTTTTTTCTTTTTACCAAAAAAAAATTAAACAAGATAATATAATTTAATATGCTACTTATTTGAAATCTGTTTGTTTGATTTATATCTTCAATAAAAAAAAATTATTACTAGAATCCCAAGGCTTCGAAGCTCATTTTAGGGCTCCTCTAATCTTTCCCAAATCAATTTAAATATATCTAAAGAGAAAGTATTTGTATCCTCCACTCGATCAATAAAAAATAAATAAAAATAAATGCCTCGTATCAAGATATGTATTTATAGGCTTAAGACAAATTCACCGTCAACTCATATCCAATAAAAATAAATGTCTTGTTCACCGCAACTCATATCCAATAAAAATAAATGCCTCGTATCAAGACATGTATTTATAGGCTGAAGCAAATTCACCGCCAACAACTCATATGAGTTATAAGCAAGAAAAGGCATTTCACTGAAACCTTCTATAAAAAGGAGATTGTTAATCAAATAAATTATAATTGACCACTGTACAACTCTTTTCTATTAGAAGTGAGGAAAAGCATTTCACTCAAACTCTGATTGTAAAGAAGATTGCTAATGGAAAAAGGAAAAATGAGTAATAAGTGTGAAGGAGATAGAAACGATGGTAATGAACATGGAGGAGCCCAACCAAAAGAGACTAGGCATTTGGGAAGAAAGCGTATTCGTTACACCGGTGCTCAAGTTAAAGTGATGGAAGAGTAAGATTTTTAACTTTTAATTCATTTATACTTAAGTTTTTTCTGCTGGTCAGACTGTTTAGTTTCTTTTGTTTTAGTTTTTGTGTGTTTCATTTCTTGTGAGCCCATCTTTGACCTTTTGTAATGGGTATTCAAAACTTATTTACATTTGAAAATAAGTTATTTGTTTAGATGTTTAAATAATTCTAATTTGAAAAAAAAATCCTTCTGAAGAAGTTTCAAATAAGTTATTTGTTTAGATGTTTAAATAGTTCTAATTTGAAAAAATAATCCTTCTGAAGAAGTTTCAACCTATTTGAATTGAAATAAAAACCCTATTAAAAACATACAGATCTGAATAAAACTGACACTTTTTTTAAATATTTTGTTGTTGCAGGATGTTTAGCGGGCGCCCGCACCTAGATGAAAAGGAACGAAAAGAACTAAGCATTAAATTGGGTCTGACGCCACAACAAATAAAATTCTGGTTTCAGAATCGCCGCACACAAGTGAAGGTAGTATATATATATATTTCTAAAATAGGGTTAACAAATACAATTCTTTTTCTTTCAAAACTTTCCTGAAGTTCTTGATATGTGAAAATCTATGGTGTGCAGGTTCAACAAGAACGTACTGATAACGCTCTTTTGCGTACGGAGATTGAAAGACTCCGACTTGATAACGAGGCGCTGCAACAAACTCTGAGAGATTTCAAGTGTCCAACCTGCGGTGGACCTAATGTAATGGCAGATATGCTTTACGATAAGCACCGTTTGAGTGTGGAAAATGCGCTTTTAAAAGAAGAGGTTTCCTAAAATAATCGCATGGAATTGTTTTTTATTTGTGTTTTGTATTGTTTTTCATAATTTATTTTGGTTCACTGACGATCCTCTTCTGGTCCTCTAGATTGGTAAACTTTCTGAAGTCGCTTCAAATTGTTTTGGACGAACAATCCCGTTGTTGGAAGCCAGAGCAGAACAATCACAGCTCATATCCTCTTTACATGACCATGGAACAGGAAGCTCTGGACAGAACCAGATTACATGGCCCTTGCCCACTTTTGTTTCAATGGATAAATCCTCGGCATTGGAAGCTGCAATAAAGGCCACTGAAGAATTGATCTGGATGATGGAGAAAGGCGAGCCTGTTTGGGTGCAGAAACCTGCAGCGAATGGTACCATAGAAATTTTGAATGCGGATGAGTTCTGCAGATCCTTTCCTCGAGGCACGGGGCTCAGCAGCAACACGAAGAGAGAAGGTAGCAGAGACAGCTCAGTTGTTCCTATCACCGGAGATGCATTGGTCGATGTCTTCATGGATGCGGTATCTCTTACTCACATTCTGATGGATATTTTTAAGGTTCTTTTAATTCAGAAATTTTTAGGTTTTGTAAGATCCTTGCAATTAGACATGTTTTATGACAAAGTTTGACATATTCTGTACCAAACCATATTTTTCTTAATAATTCCTGTATAACTTGCGCTGTTATGATTCCGAAGAGTCTAAATATTTTGTAGATCTATGTATGTGATATTGTTCATCTTAATGCTTGGTTTTTTTAGATCTCTCTGATTTTGATACAATCTGAAAAATAGTTTCTATTTTTATCTGTTTTGGGTTGTTCTTTCCTTGCTTATCATTTTTTTATCATTCTGACAATGATGTTGTAGTATGATCCAAAATATTGATGAATAAAAATTAATTGTAAAAATCTAGATCTTTAAATTTTACATAGATCTTAACCAAAATTAATATTTGTAATTTGATAGATTTTAACCATTCCCTTTAACCTTATATAACTTCCTATAAAACTTCCTATAAAAGTTAAAGGGTGCGAGGAATGTCTAGACATCATTTAGATTTGTATTTTGGTAATGTTCTTCGTTCCACAGTTTAGCTGTTGTAGTATTTTGTGAGTGTTTTTCTTTTGTTCAGTTGTCTAATTTAGATTTGTATTTTGGTAATGTTCTTCGTTCCACAGTTTAGCTGTTGTAGTTTTTTGTGGGTGTTTTTCTTTTGTTCAGCGTAATTAGATTTTAGGGTTCGGTTTATGATTTCTTCGAAATAAAGCATTCATAAGATTAGGAAAAATAACGAGGTGGTTTGCTGATTGTGCACACCATCCATAACTGGATCACCTATTTAACAGACGAGCATTTAAGAATTCAGTGGAATATTTTTTAAACTAAAATGTTTGAAACAACCGAGGAAGGCACTACCATTTTAGCTACTTAGAACAAATATACATGTAATACATTAAATTCTGCCGACCAAAGTTTCTGTCATAAACGTACTGAAATCAGATTGTCTATACATTGTTGCAGAATAAATGGAAGGAGATGTTTTCATTAATTGTAACAAGAGCACAGACTCTGCAAGTTGTATGTCCAGGGGTTGATGGTCATAGAAATGGTTTACTTCAACAGGTATGAATGTCTGTTTCAAAAAAGCAGGAAATTAATGGTTTTTAAGAGAATATTTGCGTAGAGCCAGGATATGACTATGGTATGCCCTCTTGCAGATGTATGCGGAGCTACAAGTTATGTCTTCTTTTATTCCCACTAGAAAGATATCTTTTCTTCGGTTCTCCCAGCAGCCGAGCGACGGATTATGGGTGGTGGTAGATTTTACTCCAGAAAGTCTGGACTACAATGCTCCAGCCTTTGTTGGATGGTATCGTAAGCATCCGTCCGGATGTGTAATACAAGAGGCATACAATGGGTGTTCAAGGGTGTGTATTTTATTGAAAATGCCGACTGGCCTAATTATAATGGTAGAATAGAAATTGAAATGAACTTCAATAAAACTGATTTTGCATGTCTGATATCCATGCTAGTGCTATTTGGAAATGATATCTAACAGCTATGGATTATAATATATTACAGGTTACTTGGATAGAACAGGGTGAGATAGAAGATAGAATGGTACACCAAATGTATGAGCAACGTCTAATCAACAGTGGAATGACCTTTGGCGCACAGTGTTGGCTGGCTTGCTTGCAGAGGCAATGTGCTTGGTTTAAAACTCTCGTGGATATCGCAAGCCAAGGAGGTATTCATTTTTCTCAAAATTGTTTTTGTTCAAAATAAAATGGCTTTTTGACAGACCACAAGTAAGATAAAGTACAGCAATTAAGTTGTCAAACAAAATAGTATCCAAAAAATTCAATTATCTAAAGACTTGCTTTTTAATTTGTATGCAAGTATCTAATGTATAGAATATTTGCAGCTAATACAGTACTGCAGAGAAATCAGAGAAGAAACATGATAAGGCTGGCGCAGAAAGTAACCAGCAATTTTTTTTCAAGTATAACTGCACTATCCGCCACCCCAGAATCAAGCAGTGACGATATTAAAATCACAGCAAGAAAAGCTTCGGAAGTGGGATCATCCAGAGGTGTTGTTATCTGTGTTGGCACTTCAGTCAAGCTTTCTGTTTCCCCACAAATGCTGTTGGATTTTCTTGGGGATGACCAAACCAGATCACAGGTATAATATATATGTTCCATTCTTTTTCTTAGTCTCTGGATTGTATTTTATTTATCATTTTCTAAGGTAGGACTGTTCTTTGTTCTGTGAAGTGCAATATACTATCGTGTGGAGAATGGGAGAAAGGTCTAACCATTACAAATGGGTTTGGCCCTGCAAATAGCATTTCACTGTTTAAAGTTACTACTGTAAGTACAAACATTAGAAACTTTTCTGCAATTGTTTTCCTGCATTTTGTGCCTTGAGTTAAATATGCTTTAAATTTTGCAGGAAGGTATGACAGAGATGGTCCTGAAACAGAGTTACACAGACGCATCGGGGTCTGTTGTGGTGTATGCAGCTATAAATGTCGACGCCCTCGACAGTGAGGATGCTTCTTCATTACCCGTTGCCGCCCCTTATGGATTTACAATACTACCTTATGATACTACACCTGTCCGTAATTCACTTATACCAACCAGTCTATTACATAAGGCAGCCTCGACCTCCAGCCGCTACAGTGAAGGCTCACTATTTACACTAGTTTTTCAAGCTACTGAGACACGGTTTTCTACCTGCGATCTGAGCGCTGAATATGTTGCGAGTATCCACAATGTTATCAATAAGAACATCGAACGAATAAAAACTTTATTCGGTTGCACAGATGATTGACTGCTCTATTCACAGCACAATCTGAGGAATATATTATTGTCCTTTTACAGAGATGGGTTCAATTCAAACCCAGGAAAGCGTGCTTATTCATCACAAAATTGTTCATTATAGTGGATTACGATAGATTTTAAGTCTTAAGCAGATGAGTAGGGATTTGAGTTTTGAGTGAATTTGAGCTCCTAATTTTTAGTTTTAAAAGTAGAAGACAAAGGAGGAGGAAATATCTACTCCGATTTGTCTCAACAGTTGGATCACTTGGTAGAACTTGATAGGGCTATGTAATGCCCTTACTTTGTACTTCTTGTTTCAATAAAAAATTTACCCTTCCTTTAACACAGGAAATATCTGTCTCCTCTGCACAGAACTATGTGCTGCATGCCTTCGTTTCTATGGTCTTAAATATATAAATATATAGCACTGATGTGTTGATGTATGGCCGTGTGATCAGGAACACGGCCATGATCAATTAGTTTTCACTATTCTTTCTGCAATTTACTGTAATTGTTTCCTATATTAAAACTAAGTTTAATTATACATATAGATATCACTTAACAACTATGAAGAAAATGTGATTTTTTTAAAATTTCTTTTGAAGTTATTGATTTTAGTTTAAGTTTAGTATGTATTATTATAAAGAGGTTTGGTTTTGTAGTAGTTATAAATTTTAATTAAATTTATCTATAGTATAGATATCTTAAATATATCTATTTGAAAAATATCTAAAAGTATTAATTAAGAGTTATTTTTAATTATATAAACATATAAATATTAAAATTTATTTATAAAGTATTTTATTACATTACATTGTTTATTTTATCTTCATTTGAAGAGTTATTTCATTTTTAAAAATAAATTTTAATATTATTTTTTTAAATCATCATTTATTATTTATTTACATTTTTTATTTATTTTGAAAATGTAGTAAATATTATATATCAAAAGATTTTTATCTATGATATAACTCAAAATTATTGATTGTGTTTTAAAGCTTACCTTTTGATGAACAACATGCCTTCTTCTATAAAAAATAAGAGAATATGTGTCTTTTGATTTGAAATTAATTTTATTCTATTTAAATATAAAAACTTATCTCAATTTATAGATATTTTTAGATATACAATAATAAATATTATTTCACAACATATCTAAAAACAAATAAAAGTTTTATGAATCTTTATTATTTTTAAATGTATGATTAACTATTATAGATATCTTAAATACATTTATCTTCAAAATATTTAGAATATCAATTTTCATTATTTTATTTATTCAAAAAGCAATTTTAGTTTAGTTTAATTTTTTTTTTATTAGTAAGGGTTAAGATTATATTGATATTGTAGAATAGGGTAAAGTCAAGGTAAAGGGCATGAATCAATAATATCAACCACCAAATACATAAAACTCAAGCTTAAGACCCTAGTCCAATAATAAAGCAATATTACCAAAATTTCTATGTCATGGTTGAATCTTCTCCATTTTGCTTTATATGCTTGCTTGCTCTCAAATATGTAGTATCTAAGAATAAGTCTAGTGATAGTGATAGCAAAATATTGAAGATAGTGGTTGTGGTTGTAGCTAGCTAGAATAGAATATAATAGGGTTTGAAATGAGGATGAAAGTTCTCTTTTATATAAAACCAATTCAAAATGAAGGGATGGGATCAAATGATGAATATCAGTGGATGAGATTGCTTTGAAAAGCAAGGAAATAGGGTTTAGTTAAGGATGGACGGTGGAGATTAAAAGGTAATAAAACCTTATCAAGGGTGGTGGTTAATTGAGATAGAAGATAGGATTTGGCATGGAAAAAGAGGTGGGGTTTGAAATAAGGATGAGCTCTCTTTTATAGAAAACTAATTCAAAATGAAGGTTTAAGATCAAATGATGAAAATTAATGGATGAGATTGCTTTGAGAAGCAAGGAAATAGGGTTAGGGAAAAAATAGGGTTTAGTTAAGGATGGACGATGGAGATTAAAAGGTAATAAAACCTTATCAAGGGTGGAGGTTAATTGAAATAGAAGATAAGATTTGGCATGGAAAAAGAGGTGGGGTTTGAAATAAGGATGAGCTCTCTTTTATAGAAAACTAATTCAAAATGAAGGTTTAAGATCAAATGATGAAAATCAATGGATGAGATTGCTTTGAGAAGCAAGGAAATAGGGTTAGGGAAAAAATAGGGTTTAGTTAAGGATGGACGATGGAGAATAAAAGGTAATAAAACCTTATCAAGGGTGGAGGTTAATTGAAATAGAAGATAAGATTTGGCATGGAAAAAGAGGTGGGGTTTGAAATGTGATGAAACCTTATCATGGGTGGAGGTTAATTGAGATAGAAGATAAGATTTGACACGGAAAAAGAGGTGGCTAGATGAAATTAAATATTTGTAAAATTATTTAATTTGGGAGGGAAATTGAATAATTAAACAATAATTAAGAAGAGGGAAAGTTGACTTTTAATTAAAATAACTATTTAATTAAAAGTAGAGGAAAAGGACAAATTAGTAAAAAGTGGAAAATAATTAAATAAAAAAGTTTATTTAATTACCGAAAAAGAGGCTAATGAATAATTAAATTATAGTGGGAAAATGACAATAAATAATTAAATAAATGAGAATTTATTTAGTTATAGACTGAAAGGATTAATTAGTCATGTAATTAAATAATTATTTAATTATTTAATTAATCAAAGGAAGAAATAAAAGAGAAAAGTGAATTAATTAAATAATTAACATTATTTAATTAATAGAAGAAATATGACTTTAGACACTAATTAAATAATTATGTAGGGAAGAAGAGGAATTGATGTGGAAAATAGTGTTTGCAAGCCTAGGACATTTTTTAGTTTCTACATTTTGCCCCACTTTAATACAATGTGAAATTATTTGAGTGTTGTATCAAAGAAATTCAACTCAATACATATCCTGATGTGTCATGGTGAAGATGGGATAGACCTATGCCCCCTTAGAAAATTTTGTAAATTTTGAAAAAAAGTTTCAAAATATTTGAAAAATTGTTTCAATAAGCAAATTTTATAGTAGATGAATGCAAGGATTGATGAAAAGAAATGTTAGAGAGAGGAAAATGTTGGCATGGATTTAGATGATTGAAGAGGGATTGATATTTTTCTTGATAGATGTTAGGCTTTCATGTTTATCATCATTGGGTGTTAAAATTATAGCAAAATGGTTAATAAACACCTTGGTATGACATAGACCTAGGTGTGCAATGTTATCCCTTTTCAGAAAAACAAACACTTGATAGACAAGGAGTGTCATGATGCATACTAGAAGCCAAGTTGCCCAAGTATTTTTGTCAAGACAAACCGCAATAGAAATCAAAGAGAAAACGAGTCACAAGACATCGTCACTCTAAATATTTCATGGGACATCCTCAAGGAAGATAGTAATATGACCAATGATAAATCAAATAAAAAGATAAGACAAACTAGACCAACAAAGTCAATAGCCATTTAGATTGTTTTCCAGTGATTTTTTGCTAATAAGTTTGACGAGATGGATTGATTGATTAGATGACATCTGCCTAGTTTCAAGAAAGGAAGCATGTCATACATAAGACATCAAGTCTAGTTCCAATATTGTAGCCACTTATATAAGGCAAATGATAAAGTCGATAAATGATGATATCTGGTTTCAGGAATGACACATCCTATATAAGAAAAATGATAAGATTGGGTCTAGTTTCAAGAATGAAGCAAGTGCCATCTTGGGTAAATTCTAGTTTCAACAATGAAGCAAGTGCCATCTTGGGTCTAGTTTCAAGAATGAAGCAAGTAAATTCTATTTCTAGCAGTGCCATCTTGGGCAGTAGCATCAACAGTCAGCTTAGTTTCCATTTCAGGCAATGCAATTTGGAGCATATTTGGCTTTCAGCATTTTGAGGCTCATTTTGGGTAAAATGATTTATTTTAAGTCATTAATGTTATAATTTCTTATTGGCCCCCTTGGCCTAGTATTAATGAGTTAAAGTTGTTTTAAAAGGTGGCCTTTGAGGGTGGATGCCCCATTGAGAGATTATTTAAATATTTCTAAAGTAAATATTTATCCTCAAGTCTTCGATGCCTAAAAAGGTGAATATAATGTTTTAAAAATTAAAATATTTTAAAAGTGAAATGGGCATCCCTTTTGGAGGGAAAAAGGATGGAAGCTAAAGAGCCAATGTTCAGTCACCTTCAATTCTATAAAAGCATGCCATTGCTCATTCATTTCTCATCTTTGGAAAATTATAAACAAATGTTGTTGGATTGAATTCAAAACCCGGCTAAGGGGAAGCTTAGCAATTTGACTCCATTCTTCAAGCCTGAAACTATGGTTCCCTAGATGGTGGATTGAGAGTGTGCTTCATTTAGAAGTGCACATTGAGCTTCATTGTTGGATAATTTGATGTTATTTTCAAAATTGTGTTTGTTGGTCATATCATGGTTGAAGGAGGTTTTCATTTACAGATCTTAGTATGATTTTACTGTGCTTCTAGGTACTAAAGAAATTGATTCCTAGTATAAGGGCAACCCTTCTTGCAAATTATTGGATTTTATTTTGCAGATTTGGAATTTCTAGAGGAGATTGTACTTCTCCTTGGCCATACCATTCTCTTGATGTTTTCCTTCGGATTTGAATTTGGCCAAAGGTGGTTTATTTGCATTTCTACATCATTATATGTTGTACATCTTGCCCTTTGGGAGCTGTGATCGAAGTTTGAAGAGCTTGTTGAAGATTTGGTGAGTGAAATAAGCATTTGAATGATTGTTTGTTTGCTAGTCTATGTTTTGGTTCATTTGAAATTCTAGAATAGACTTTTCTCTTCCAAGTTATGCTTACTTATTGGGTGTTTCAACTTCTAGTTCATGTGTATGCAATTTGAAGGAGATAGAAGCATTTTTGAAGAAGTTTTGAATAACTTAGTGGAAAGTTTAGTTATTGGTCTAGTTATTTTAATTTGTTGGTTTGGAAATCATACCTGATTATTTCTCTTATCATGTTTAATTTCTTGGTCTTCAACTCACATTTGCAATCAAAGATACAATATAACCCTTGCAAAAGTTTGGAGCAGATTTCTATTCAAAAATTCATTGTAAGAGGCTCATTGTAAGTTGGTTACAGTAGTACTATATCAACCATTCTATCATTAGCTTATTTTCAATTGTAACACTTTGTAAATTGTAGATAATTTGCATTGTAAAGTTGTGAATTAGTATTACTAATCTAGTCAATAATATTGTTGCATTTACTTTGTGATTTTTTATGCAAAACACTATAACCCTTGGATGGTTTACTGCCAGTGTGGAGAATAAACAAATTGTATCTCTCTTTCTCACCCACTATAAAGTGGTGAATCCCCACTCCCAAGTGGATGCCCACCATAGTGGATGAATTAGTTTGTTTTGTAATTTCTTCCCCCCACGATATTAGTGGAAGTATGGAAAAACTTTCATGGTCGATTCACCACCTAGCTCCATTCAATTGTAATTTCATTTCAGTTATTGCTTATTTTTCTTTGCCATATGACAACACCTCTCCTTCCTTGGGATTGAGTGTGCATTCTTGGCATTGAGATCTTTTAAATTTGGATTTCAATTTTGGAGCTAATGCTAATTCATTTGGCGTAGTGTTGATTATTTGTGAAATTCTTGGAAAAAAATTGAAGGGACATATTTCAATGGTAGAGCAAAAGATCCTGCCATCCTGTTGGTCAGTGCTTCATTGTTTGGGTAGAATTGAGTTCAATTTAGAAGTTTCGCAGTTAAGCATGGCTACTGATGAAGAGATGAAACTAGCAGAGACACTGTATATGGCTGGAAAAAGACTTGAAAAATAATTCTAGTCAAGGGAAGATGAAGAGAACAATCTTCAATTGTTCGAACAATGTTTGAGACAAGTGAAGCAACCACCTTCGGAGGAAATGCAGTTGGCATTAGCACCTATAGTGAATTTTTTTAATCAACACTACTAGTTGAGGCATCTTGATGAAGAAACCATGTTGTTGATTTATGCTTGCTTCATGGAGATAATAAGAATTGTAATTCCTCAGATGATGTTGAAACCATGAAGATCATATTAAATATGATAGTGGAAAGTTTTCAAGACCTTGATGAAATTGATAGCAATCAGTACTCTAGAAGAGCTACTATATTGAAGATATTTTCAAAACTCAAAACAAGTATGTTGGTTGAATTGGGTATGCAAGATTGAATATATTATTTGATCCACTACCTCTTCATTTCAACTTAGAGTGAACAAGAGGAGGATGTAGTTGTAGCAATGAGAAACATTTTAATTTTAACTATCAATGAGATGGATAACATTCCAAAATATGTCCTAACTTTTTTGTTAAGAATTCATGAAAAAGAAGGAAAGAACTCCTCTACTATTGATATGTTGATTAGAGATTTATTCATTCGGTGTGAGAGAAAATTGAAGCCACACTTGAAGAAGACAAAGCAGATAAATGAGGTGGACATTAATACAGAAGATGGAAATCAAAAAAAAATTCTCAATGATTCTATGGTAGTTTCTCAAGAAGACCTCCTTGGTATGCTTGTAACCACTAATGAAGAGATCAGTAATATACCTTTACATGAAGGGCTCATTGACAACAAGAAGGATGAAGTCTTCAAATCAATTAGTAATGATGATCCTTTACTTCATTCCAGTGAAGATGACATGAGTAGTAATGGATTAGAATTGGTTGATCATCAAACTAAGCTCTTGTAGAAATATTCTCATGAAGATATCAGTTTTGTTGAGTTGGGAGGTGTCTCGTTCAAAGAGTCACCATTCCAAGTGGATTACAAAGAGAACTTACTTTTTGAACAAAGTAATCAGCCCTTCAACATTTGGGATCTGGGTGTGAAGGCACCTAATGTTGTTAAGGAACCTATATGGGAAAATTTTCCCTTTAATCCCAATAAAGAACAAAATTCATAGTTCACTGCAAGCTATGAGATGACATTTGGAGAATTTTTGACAAGGTAGCTTACATGAAAAAGTCCCATAATGACCATTTTAATTTGGTTGCACCCACTAAAGAAAATTTTGTTGTTGCTAAAACTTTTAGCTTTGCGATCAATAATGACTTGTTGATCAAGTTGGGGGTTTCTTTAACAAATAATCAAGGAGACAGTGAAGGGGAAATAGAGCTAGAAGACCATGGGGTCTTTGATGAAGATTTTTAAAATATTCTCAAATTCAAATCAAATTCTCCTCTTTATGTAGTTGATTGTAAACATAGGTCCAAAGAATTGGTAGGATTTGACCCTCTTCATGATCTTGAGCATTTTCAGTTGGTGGGTGGTGAAAGATAAGAATCTTGGAACAGCAATGGGGGCAATAAAGACAAGAAATAGAGTTCTAATTTTGAAATGCAACCTATCGGCAATTCACCATCCTTGTACATTTGTGAGTGGAAAGGTCAATTCATGTTGTCCATTGAGAATGAGGTGCATGCCTTATTCAAATTTGAACGCTCACATAGTCTAATTGAAGAGAGATATGAATGATTTTGGGATGGAGTCACTCTCTTTAATCTGTGATTTATTAAAGACTCCTTAGTGATTATAGAGTATCTATGTTGGATTGAAGATCGGGATTACGCCTACGAATTCACAAAGATCTTTGGTGCATTTCAAGGATGTGAAAGAAAGGTTGATAAGCTTACTCTTGAGCCTAAATCAACGAAGTGCATGTTAGAGAATGCTCAGTTGGGCATAATGGAGATAGGAGACCAGCTAGCTGATTTCAAACATCTCCGAGAATGTGGGGATGAGTTAAACTCTGTGATTGATAATCCTCTAAGCTTACTTGTAAGTGGTTGCATAAGAAGTTTAGAGAATTTAGTTGCCATATATGACTTGTTGATTCATGATGACTTCCTCATCTTTGATATCAAGGTGTTGTCAAAACTTGTTTTGGTAAGACATGTTGTTTACATGCCTAATAGTTTATCCTTTGGATTGAGTATTGTTCACGCCAACCTATCTTGGGAGATGGATGTGAAGCCAATATTCATTTCAGGCTCTCTTATTTTTGAAGTTTTCTTGGATAAACTTCAGTGGTTCACCAAATAATTTTTTGAGTATGCATTTGGAGTTGATTGGCACTCAAGAATGTGTTGTGAATTTCTTCAAGGGTGAGGAGGATAATTCTTGGTTAGGTATCTCCTTTTGGCATCCTCAATGTGAAATGATAAATCTTTTGGGGTATGGTAGGAAGGTTCTTTGGAGGGATTAGGATCAAAATTTTAGAAATAATGGTGTTGTTCCCTTCCTTACCAACCACTTGATGGATCCATTTGTTCATCAACAAATAGATTGGAGAGAAATTTTGAGCAAAGAATGGTTCTCTTCTATAATGAAATCTTCAAAGAGACTGTTTTAAGTTGTGGATATGAGCAGATGTAATATTTTGGATTCTGATTTTCAGTTTTGCAATGGCTATTTATTTTCTTGGATGTTGATTTTCCTAAAATGAGATCTCAAGATGATTATTTCAGACCTATTTGGTAGTTGGTTATTTCATTTTCAAGTCTCTCCATCTCTTATTTGGACTGAATTTCTACCTCAAATGATCAAGTGAATGATTCAGTATGGTCATAGTTCAGGTATGGGTAGTTCATTGATGATTGATAGTGGATTTCTTGGTACCAACTCATACATTACTATTTGGGGCAATGAGTTATTAGTTGATTTGAATTGTCAAATTGAGGCTCTTGAAGTGAAATATGTGAAGATTTCTTAGATTTTTTTCAAAGATTGTATATCCTTTTGGATTGAGATGGAGGGTTGAGCATGGTTCTTTTTTTGGCATTGGCTTGGTGACTTATTTAAGAACATTTTTTTTGTTGATCGAAATTATGATAGCAAGGTTTGGAGGTCATACAGACTGATATGGGACTCGAGCACTAAATTTTTTGGTGCATTGTCTTTTGTGGACTGAGACATGTTGCTCCACCTTGGGTATTCAGATGTTTTAATCAGAGTAGCACAACAAATTAAAGGAACAGTGTTCCTCAGGATGATTTGGAATCCTAGTATCACTTGGGTTTTCTATTCAACAGTTGAAGATAATGAAGCTAATGTTGGCCTTTTGGAATTATCTTCTATGGTGCTTCAGTTTAGTTCTAATCAGGAGGCTTCTTGTATTGGCATCCAACAGTGTAGAGCTTACATCAAATGGTGCTATCTTTCTCCTAGGTTGATTTGGGACCCAAGGATTGTATTCTATTTTAGTTTGGTTTAGCATGATGATTTTGGGAAGGCATTAGAATTGCTTGAGGACAAGCAATTTTGGGAAGGCATTAGAATTGCTTGAGGACAAGCAATTTTGGGAAGGGCAGACTGTAATGTCCCCATTTTAGCTATATGCCCTTCGATGACTAATAGCCTATTTTCAGAAGCCTGTAGGCTCGTTAGAGGTAAAATTAGGGTTTCCTATTTTATAGGGGTTATGATGGCTTATATGTTAGATTTTTGGATGCATGTCTGGTGGGGTTTTTCTAGGTTTTTAGAGAGCTTCACAATGATATAACATGCAAAGTGTGTTGAGAAGCTTTTTAGAATTTAATATTTTTAGTACATTCTATTTCTAGTAGTGTCATCTTGGGCAGTAGCATCAGCAGTCAGCTCAGTTTCCATTTCAGGCAGTGCAATTTGGAGCATATTTGGCTTTTAGCATTTTGAGGCTCATTTTGGGTAAAATGACTTATTCTAAGTCATTAATGTTATAATTTCTTATTGGCCCCCTTGGCCTAGTATTAATGACTTAAATTTGTTTTAAAAGGTGGCCTTTGAGGGTGAACGCCTCATTGAGAGATTATTTAAATATTTCTAAAGTAAATATTCATCCGAGCAAGTCTTCAATGCCTAGAAAGGTGAATATAATGTTTTAAAAATTAAAATATTTTAAAAGTGAAATGGGAATCCCTTTTGGAGGGAAAAAAGATGGAAGTTGAAGAGCCAACAGTCACCTTCAATTCTATAAAATCAGGCCATTGCTCATTCATTTCTCATCTTTGGAAAATTATAACAAAATGTTGTTGGATTGAATTCAGAATCTAGCTAAGGGGAAGCTTAGCAATTTGACTTCATTCTTCAAGCTTGAAACTATGGTTCCCTAGATGGAGGATTAAGAGTTTGCTTCATTTAGAAGTGCGCATTGAGCTTCATTGTTGGAGAATTTGATGCTATTTTTAGAATTGTGTTTACTGGTCATATCATGGCTAAAGGAGGTTTTCATTTACAGCTCTTAGTACAATTTTAATGTGCTTCTAGGTACTAAATAAATTGATTCCTAGTATAAGGGAAACCCTTCTTGCAAATTATTGGATTTTATTTTGCAGATTTGGAATTTCTAGAGGAGGCCGCACTTCTCCTTGGCCATACCATTCTCTTGATGTTTGCCTTGGGATTCAAACTTGGCCAAAGGTGGTTTATTTGCATTGCTACATCATTATATGTTGTACGTCTTTCCCTTTAGGAGCTGTGATTGAAATTTGAAGAGATTATTGAAGATTTGGTGAGTGAAATAAGCATTTGAATGATTGTTTTCTAGTTGGTTTGTGTTTTGGTTCATTTGAAATTCTAGAGCAGACTTTGCTCTTCCAAGTTATGCTTAATTGTTGGGTGTTTAAGCTTCTAGTTCATGTGTATGCAATTTGAAGGAGATAGAAGCATTTTGGAAGAAGTTTTGAATAACTTAGTGGAAATTTTAGTTGTTGGTTTGGAAATAAGACCTAATTATTTATCTTATTATGTTTAATTTCTTTGTCTTCAACTCACATTTGCAATCAGTGATACAGTATAACCCTTGCAAAAGTTTGGAGCAAATTTCTATTCAAAAATTCATTGTAAGAGGCTCATTGTAAGTTGGTTATAGTAGTATTGTATCAACCCTTCTATCATTAGCTTATTTTCAATTGTAGCACTTTGTAAATTGTAGATAACTTGCATTGTAAGGTTGTGAATTAGTAGTACTAATCCATCCAATAATATTTTTGCATTTACTTTGTGATTTTTATGCAAAACACTATAACCCCTAGATGGTTTATCGCCAATGTGGAGAATAAACAAAGTGTATCTCTCTTTCTCACCCACTGAAAAGTGGTGAATCCCCACTCCTAAATGGGTGTCCGCCGCAATGGATGAATTATTTTATTTTGTAATTTCTTCCCCCAACTATATTAGTGGAAGTGTGGAAAAAATTTCATGGCTTGTTCACCGTCTAGCTCTATTCAATTGTAATTTCATTTCAGTTATTGCTTAGTTTTCTCTGCCATATGACAACACCTCTCCTTCCTTGGGATTGAGTGTGCATTCCTGGCTTTGAGATCTTTTAAATTTGGATTTCAATTTTTGAGCTAATGCTAATTCATTTGGCATAGTTTTGATTGTTTGTGAAATTCTTGGGAAAAAATTGAAGGGGCATATTTTATATGCTCACTTGCAACCAACATATACAAACCAATATCTTAAGAAATAGGAAATCATAACTAAAGAACCCTTTTTCCAAAAATATTGAACACTTAAAAGTATAAATATGAGCCTACATTTGAATTCCCTAGGGGTGATCCCACAATATTGGATTACAATTTTTGGTCAAACTGGATATTGAATTGAATTTTTTAACTAAATCTTCACTTTCAAGCACCTATAGTGACTAAACCGTGAGGAATTTGATGATGATGTAAACTAGTGATTTGTGACATTTTGTTTGTAGATTCTAAATATATTTTTTAAAAAAAAAATTGGAATCAGATTGAACTTATTTTCCATCTCCTTCGAAAACTATTTTTTAATAGTAAGCACCATTTTTAAAGAGTGGCGTTACTAGCTAACACATAACTTTTTTTCTATGAAGGATAAAATTCTATTTTTTTCAAATTTAGATTCATAACTATGATCTCTAGTGCATGGAATTGGTTTCATATCATTTCATTGAATATTTTTTTCTTAATTAAGTTTCAAATTCAAACTAGTTACAATTTAGACATGATTTATTGGCTAGACCATAACTTTTTTGTATGTATAAAAATTCATTTTTTTGTTGGATCAAGCACATCAATATCTAGTGCATTGATATTTTTAAAAAAAAATTGGTAATCTATTTCTTTTCCACATGTGCAGAACAAAGAGTTTTATTTTCGGTGAAAAACCTATGTTTAACCAAACTAATATATATATATAATAAAACCAAAACATATTAAAATTATATTTTATGGATAGCTCATTCTAAGGACTACAATCATCTAGTTGGGTTTGTGAAGTATCCTCCATTTTTATCCTCAACCTAAGTTTCAAAAGGAAAAATTTTGCAAAGATTTGATAGAAGAGGAGGGGAAGGGGGAAAGAGGGGGGTTCATATGGACCCGCCCTTCAAGCAAACCTCCCCTTTTTTTGAATTTTCCTTTGTCTTCATTTTAAAAAATGTGCCAAAAAGTGGGTCCCATCACTAAAGAGGGTTTGCTCAAATGGGGGTCCATATGAACCCCTTTTTGGGTCCATACAAACACCTTAATTCGTGCAAACCCCTAAAAACCAAAAAAAAATCATGGGAGCATTTTTTCAATTTTCCTTCCTCAATGGAATTGTAAACCAATACTGTGGGATCACCCTTGGGTAGTTGAAAAAATTATGCATGAAAATACCTTTGTTTTAAGTCATTAAGGATGTCCCTATCTATACCAAAAATGTAAGAGAATTATGTTTGAAAAACCAAGGTAAAAATGTAAGGACTCACAACCAATTCAAGTGATAGGACAACATTCTAACATTTTGTTAGGAAAGGTAGTAATCTTGAAATATGTAGACCCTAGTAGCCCACTAGTTGATGTACACATTAATGGAATCCTTATACAAAATACATTTATTGATCTAGGAGATGCCATAAATTTTATGAGTAGAGAAAACATCCAAACTTTACAATTGTTCAACCTTCATCCTACCCCAATAGTATTGCAATTAGAAAATATCTTGATTTTCAATCACAAATGAGTTATAGAAGACCTAGTAATTACCCTCAATTCTTATGAATACCTCATAGACTTCATCGTCATGTAGCCAAAACCTAACCTAGGGGGTTATCCTCTCATATTGGGATGATCATGGTTAGCAATAGGTGATGATTTCATCAATTTTAGGTAAAATAATATGATCATCTCCAATATAAATGTGAGAAAGAAACTAGTCCTATATCCTCTACAGAACCATTTTATGAAATAGATCAACTGATTTGGAAAAACCTTGAGGATAATGACCTAAATACACTTCAAATATTAATAAAAAATTAGAAAATACCAATGATTAAACTATAGGACAAGGAAATGTGCAGTCCTCTCCAATATCATACAAAATAACTATGAGAGAGACCTCAAAAATGATTGTTTGGTATGCTTATCTTTCCCATTGCATAGCATCCTTCTTGCAACACACTCACCAAAATATATCCTTGCAACATGTATATTTTGTGATCTATTACCACATAACTATAGTCTTAATATATCACATGTTTAGATGTTGCTTCTATAACACCCATAGCTAAGTAAGTCAAAATTTCACCAAGCCAATCACTTAACATAAACACTCAATTAACCACACAATAATAGACATAATTAATTTTCATGTTGCAAGTTCATAAAACATTGTTTTCTTAGGATTATCATGATATAAAGGCATTGATCCTAACATTGCACACATAAAGTATACATCAATGAGGGATGTAGGACCATTACATAACCACAACAAAAAATGAAATCTATAGTCTATGAGATAGTGAAAAATGAGTTACAAAAATTCTTGGACATTGTATTCATTTATCCCTATCAGATAGCCATTGGCTTTTTTCTTTAGTTATAGTGCCAAAAAATGAGGGAAAGTTTTGTGTATGTGTGGATTACAAAATAATTAATGTAACCACAAGGAAAGATCATTTCCCCTACCTTTTATTAAATAGATTTTGGACTCCCTCATAGGAAATATTTTTCTTTTTTATAGATAGGTTTAGTGGTTATAACCATATAAGAATAGTCCTAGAAGATCAAGATAAAATGAATTTCACTTGTCATTAGGGTACTTATGCTTATTAGATCCTCCCATTTGGGTTTCGCAATGCCCTTGCTACTTTTTAGAGGGCAATATTGAGCATTTTTTTATCTTCCCATGAATGTATAGAAGTCTATGTGGATGGCTTCACTATATATGGAAACACCTATGAGGATGTGTTAAATAATCTTGAAAAGGTGCTAAAGAAATGCTAGGATGATGATGGAGGAGGGTGTAGTATTAGGACACTATGAACATCATAATGAGGGATTCAAGTAGACCCTATGATAAAATCATAAATTTTTGTTACACCTTCAAGTATTTCTAACTAAAAATAAATTTTTTCAACCATATATTCTAGCCAAATTAATTCTAGCTAAGTTAGATATGGTCACAACTTTTCCAACTAAAATTATTCATTACCAATGATTAAATTATTCATTATTCAAATATTAATAAAAATTTAGAAAATACCAATGATTAAACTATAGGACGAGGACATGTGTAGTCCTCTCCAATATCATACAAAATAACTATTAGAGAGACCTACAAAATGATTGTTTGGTATGCTTATCTTTCCCATTGTATAGCATCCTTCTTGCAACACACTCACCAAAATATATCATTGCAACATGTATATTCCATGATCTATTACCACATAACTACAATATTAATATATCACATGTCTAGATGTTGCTCCTATAACACCCATGGCTAAGCAAGTCAAAATTTCACCAAGTTGATCACTTAACATAAACACTCAATTGACCATGCAATAATAGACAATTAATTTCCATGTTGCAAGTTCATAAAACATTATTTTCCTAGGATTATCATGATATAAAAGGCATTGATCCTAACCTCTAAACACATAAAGTATACATCAAGGAGGGATGTAGGACCATTACATAACCACAACAAAAAATGAAATCTATAGTCTATGAGATAGTGAAAAATGAGTTACAAAAATTCTTGGACATTGCATTCATTTATACCTATCAAATAGCCAATGGATTTTTTCTTTAGTTATAGTGCCAAAAAATGAGGGAAAGTTTCATGTATGTGTGGATTACAAAATAATTAATGCATCCACTAGGAAAGATCATTTCCCCTACCTTTTCTTAAATCAATTTTGGACTCCCTCATATGAAATATTTTTCTTTTTTATAGATAGGTTTAGTGGTTATAACCATATAAGAATAGTCCCAAAAGATTAATATAAAACAAATTTCACTTGTCTTTGGGGTACTTATGCTTATTAGATCCTCCCATTTTGGTTTTGAATTGCCCAAGGTTGCTACTTTTTAGAGGGAGATATTAAAAAAAATTATCTTCCCATGAATGTATAGAAGTCTATATGGATGGCTTCACTATATATGGCAACACCTACAAGGAGGTGTTAAATAATCTTGAAAAGGTGCTATAGAAATGCTAGGATTATGATGGAGGAGGGTGTAGTATTAGGACACTATGAACTTCACAATAAGGGATTCAAGTAGACCCTAGGATAAAATCATAAATTTGTGTTACGCCTTCGACCAACTTATCAACACAAGTGAATTTAAGTATTTCTAACTAAAAATCATTTTCGTCAACCATATGTTCTAGCTAAATTAATTCTAGATAGGTTAGCTATGGTCACAACTTTTCCAACTAAAATTATTCATTAAATGCATATGTAGCACCACTTTGAGCCCAATTAAAATATAAAAAATAAATTTCTTTGAAAATATTGATGTTTAAAAAACTCCTAGTCATGTAAATAACATTTAAAATGAAATCAAATCCAGAAATTTTATTGCACTACTTGATGGATTGTGGAAAATTGATAGCTTTAATTTAAAATGAAAATAAAAATAGCCTTTTGTAAATATATAAGTGTAGTTTTCAAAAAATAATAATAATAATTTAGTTTAATTATTATTTATATTTTATTTTTTATTTTTACTACAGATGTTGAATAAAAATGTGAATTACGTAAAATAGGAACAATACAATGAAAGTATCAAATTCACACTCAACAATCACCTAATAAAAATTAATATCTATGCATAAAATCATATAATAAACAATAATACCATAGAAATACCTTGATTTGATTCATTGTTTCTTTCATATTTACTTGAATGCTTGATATGTGAGTTGCTCTCCAAAGTAGCATAACCATGATAACACAATGATAGTATGATAACCAAGATAATGATATTTATTCAAATATAATAGATAGATAGTGATAGATAGTAGCTCAAGATAGTGTTGCTCTAAATAATGATAACTATCTCTCAAGATAATGTTTTAGCTCTTGCTTGACAATAATAATAATAATGTTCTTGGAGATAATGTATGACTAAAGGGTATTATTTATATGCTTCACTTGATATTTGATCAATGGTGGAGATTAATTAGAAGAATCAGTGGATAAGAAAAATTAAGATAGGGCAGGAGCTAAAATTAGTAAATAGATTAGATTGATGAGGTGTAATAGTTGAAAGAATTAAATGAATTTAATTAATTCATGAGCATAGTAAAGAAAAACAAGTAAAATATTGATTTTATTTATAATTTATTTTGGAGGGAAATTTTTAATTTTAATTTAAATAAATTATTTTAATTCATTTAATTATTGAGAAGAGTGTTAGCTAATTAAATAATTTTTAAACATTATTTAATTATAAAGGACCAAAATTGATGTTAAGGGAAAATGACAAATTACTTAAAAAATTAATATCATTTAATTAATATAGATATAAGAAAATATTTGAGATAATTAAATAATTTAAATAATTATTGATAAAAAGAGGAAATGTTAGCTTAATTAAATAATTAATCATTTAATTAATATGACGGTATTGGCATGGTGTGATCGTTTAAAGGTGCCATTGTTGTTTGTGCCACCAAGGTTCAAACCCCATTGGGGTGGTATTGTTGAATGGTTGTAATCTGGTTCATAGCTCCGATCAAAAGCATTTACCCCTTAATAAATAAATAAAAATCATTTAATTAATATATATAGAATAATTGATGAGAAAATGATAACATGAAAAGATAGAAATGTGTTAGTCATTTTAGGTGTCTACATTTTGCCTCTCTTTGAGACAATGTGTTTTATGGCATTGTTTCAAAGAAATTAAATGTTGGTATGGAATTATTTGTTGGTATCATGCCCCAATGGCCAAGGGAAGGAGATAGGATGCCCCCTTGAGAGATTGGTTGAAAAAAAAAAATCGGTCAAACTTTTGACAAGAAGAATAGGTTAGGTCTACGATAATAATGATGATATGGTGACATATGTATGTGATGTGTATTTACATGATTGTTTAATTTTATGATTTATGTGATTGATGATTATGTTATGATACATATATTTTGGTTATAATGTGATGTTTATGATGTTACGATGTGATTCCAATGATCGTGTATGCAAGAAATAAGGATGATTGTTAATAAAATATCAAATGAAGCCTATAAATGGGAAGTGAGATGGATTGAAAAGAATACAAGATGGACATGAAAATGGAAAATATATGTTGTGCTTTGGTCATGCTATATATAATGTAAAGAGAAATATTTATTTTGATGTAGAAATTGGATGTTATGTACCAAGGTATAAGGAACCAAGATGGTGTTGTATCCCTTGCATGGAATTTGACTCTGCAAACAAAAAAGGGTTGTTCTTATTCATACCAAACATATGAAAACCTTGTTAGAATATGCGAGGAAGTGAGACTTAGAGCATGATAATCCTAGTGCACAAAATGTATAACTAATCTAATATGCAAAGGGCATTGGTTTATGCAAGAAACTACCCCAATCACAAACAAGTTAAGTATTCACCATAGTCAAATTATAAGAACATCCTACAAATACGATATATAAAAAAAATGACCATGACCCATTATGGGCTTCTATAAACACAGCAAGATATGAAAAGGTCAAAGTGGATTGGAGAAAACATAAGAATGAGATAAAAAGATAAAATCAATAAATAAAAAGACCAACTAAGAAAACAAGTCAACAACCATCATCTCTTGCAAAAAGATAAGATCAAATTTAGATAGAGGGCCTATTATAGGAGAGATATTTTAATTAAGGCTTGGATTGGTTGGATAAAAAATAGATATTGATAGGCTAGGAAAAAATCTAGATTCAAACAATAGACTTAGTTTAGCAATAGTCCCTTGCTTAATATTTTCATGTAAGCTCAATATTTTTTTTTAATGCATAGTTTCCTTTTGTTTGAGTGTCAAGTGTAGGTAGTGTATGTGAAAGTTGTACTCTCAAGGTAGTGACACAAATTCAATCTAATGGCCCTAGGTCAAGGAAAAGTTCCCCTAATTAGGTATAGGATATTTAAACTATGATAGAGATTGATTACTTGAACTAGAATTATGAGTCCAAGCAAGTGATACAAATTAAAATAAATATTCTTTACTTGAACTAGACTTATGAGTCTAGGAGAATAATATAGATTAAGATAGATATTGTTCACTTGAACTAGACTAATGAGTCCAAGAAAATGATGCAGATTAATACAAGGATTAATTACTTGAATTAAAATTATGAGTCCAAGAAAATCATACAAATTAAGATAGAAATTATTTACTTGAACTAGATTTATGAGTCCAAGCAAGTGATACAAATTAAGATAGATATTTTTTACTTGAACTAGACATATGAATCTAAGGAAATGATGTGAATTGAGATAAATGCCCCATAATAGAGGTAGTGACATAATGGATAGAAGATATTAAAGGATTCTTCAGATGAGATACTGGTGCTTAAAGGATATGGATTGTGGAGGAAGTAAGGATTTGTATTGTTCAAAGTATACATGGATAATTTTTGCCCCTAGTTTTATCAAGATCAAAGATGAAAGGGTATGGGGATGGAATAGATGGGATGAAGGATATGGATAGGCTAATCAAGATCAAAGGAAGGAAGGAATAATTTATTTGGATGGGATGATGGATATGTGATGGAATGGATGGCTTATGGGTAGATGAAGCTTTTGGATGATTTTATTTGGATGCCAAGCTTGTGCTTTGATATGAAGAGGATTAAGAGGGATGTTGGCATCTTGAGATGGAGATAGATATGGGGAAGAATGATAAGGGTAAATGGAAAGGATGCATTTCTCTTGATTAGAAATAGTATCATGAAATAGATCAAGATGAATATCATGAGATACCATGGAAGGGATGCTTGGGTCTTGAGATGGAGTGGGATCATTGGTCAGATTGGAAGGGTTATTTTTCTCTTGAGATAGGAGACATATGGATGAGATGGAAGAGATATTTTGAGATGTTATTTTACCCCTCTATGTATTGGTTTCTTCTACTTGAGCTATTGTGTATTCATATGAAACAAAGGTATAATTGGCATATTTAGTGTTATCACCCTTGTTAGATGGCATGTATTGATTCTTTGCTTGCATAGCTTTGATATTATGTTACTTGGAAAACTAAATTATACTTTGAACCTTTGACATGTGTTAATCCTACATGTGATGTTTATTGATATTAGTCAGATTTATTTTAAAATTCAATGTAAATGTTATATGTAATGATTATGTAATGCACTTGTTTTGCTTTGATTTTAGTTTATGGGCTAACGTTATTGATGAAAATTTATGTTCAAGTTTGTATATGTCGAAGATGAGAACATGGTCGAGGTAGGGTTGCTTAGCCAATTGACATCAATGAGTATGATGGAATCTTGCACACACCACATAGGTTTAAAAGTTTCACATTTGCATGTAGTTGGCCAAGTATAATTCCTTGACTATATGCTTCATGAATGTTCATAAATGAATAAGTTAATTAATGTACATGGGTTGATGTTAGTATAATATAGAACTAAATAAATGTTATTCATAATATGGTAGTTGAACAACATTATGGAATTTATTTTTTGCATAATTTCCTTCCATAGATGTTGACCAAGTAATAAAATTTAAGGAATAGATTAGTAAAAGAACAAATCCTTTTGTGCAATCTTCTATAGTGCCAATGTTATGAGTCGCTTTGTAGCCAAATTACTCCTTGAATTTCTTCATTAATGAATCTTCTAGTACCATGTGGAAATTGTGAGCACAAGATTGTAAATTAAACCATAATTTAAATGATTTTTATCTTCAGCTCAACCATCGTCTTCCCTATAGAATTGATGGATTTAGTTACAAATAATTTTCTTGTAAGCTAGTCTAATCTTTCTTGCACCTGTTTAGAATTATTTCATATAGTTAACCTACATGCTATGCCAAAAAGAACATGAGGAATATTACCTCTTGCAACCCATCGCGACCCCATCATTGTGTAGGAATGTTAAGTTGTGTAGTCATAGGAAGCTTGGCACACTTAATTGCTTATGTATTAATAGTGGTGTGAAATGTGAAAAATGAGAGATGAAACCAAAATTCATAGATTAGAAGCCACACATTAATTTGTCCTTATAATTCCAATTCACCTCCTAAGTGGAAATCAGAGGATCGTTGGAATTTTTTCATTTCAATATGGCATCAAGAAAATTCATCGCCAGCAATTCACCATGGGAAAATTCATGGTCAACAGTTCACCATCATGACAAATTCAACTTGAGTAAAATTCACCACTAGCAATTCACCGCCATGACAATTAATCGGAGTGGTGAATTATTGGCGATGAATTTTTTGTAGCAGTGAATTGTTGGTGGTGAATTTTCCTTGCGGTGAATTTGTCATAGCGGTGAATTTTCTTGCAGTGAATTTGTCATAGCAGTGAATTTTCCCATGGTGAATTGTTGGTGATGAATTTTTTGATAGTGAATTGTTGGCGATGAATGGTATGGCATCAGGCAAATTCACTACTAGCAATTCACTGTCGAAAAATTCACGGTCAACAATTCACCACCATGAAAAATTCACCTCAAGTAAAATTCACCACCATGACAATTAATCGCAACGGTGAATTGTTGCCAATAATTAATTAGAATTTTCCTTGGAATGAATTTGTCATGGTAGCGAATTTTCCCAGTGAATTGTTGGAAGTGAATTTTCCAACGATGGATTGTTGGTGGTGAATTTTCCTAGAGACGTTCGGTATTGTAGGCCAATGGTCTGTCTTAGCCACAAATCAATCCTAGATGGTCCAAAAAAATTGTCCCCCATCTACATGTATATGTTTGTTCTCTTTAGTTTTACCTGTTATTAAAAAAACCACGCCCCAAAATTTCTTTCAACTTCCCAATGGAAAAATGACTAACCATTTGTAAACATTCAGAAAAGATTAATATATAATTGTAGCAAAATCATAGTTCCATAGGGACACGTCCCCCCAAAAATGGAGCCATTTCAAAGACGGGGATGTTTTTGAGATACAAAGACATCAGGGAGACATCCCCCGATTTCTCTGTCACCTCTGATACGTTTCTCTTTTGAGGGGTCTTCTAGACATCCCTGAGACTTCCATGCATCCCCCAAAATGCAAGAGACTTCTAGATGTCCCCCTTAAAATATAATTAAAAATGATTTTTTTAAAAACAAAAGCTAAAATTTATAAATTTTAAATTTTAAAGTCTTTTTGAAAGCCTAAAAGGCTAAATTGAAATATTTTGACTTAATTTTTCAACTATACTTCATTTGGATTGAGTGTTTACACTTTACATGAGTCTAAGGTTGAGCATGGGCATCTGAAGACTGAAGCAACAATTGAATCCGTGTATGAGGGAGGGTTTTTGGTTTTGTTTTTATTTCATTGTTTTATGCTTTGTTGGATGTCCATGCCCATCCAAAGCTCCTTGAGTTTTATGCAGTCGATAGGGATTGAATGAGTGTTTTATCATTATGTAGCAAGCACAGGCAAGGGACTGTTAGACTGAATGCCTCAAAGAGATGTCATCTTGTGGGATGTAATGAAGTGTAGGAAAGCCCACACTTCATTGCATCCCACAAGATGACATCTCTTTGAGGCATTCAAAATTTTAGTCTAGACTCTAATAGTCCCATGCCTTGCCCATTTTAATTTTTAATTTTTTAATTTTTAATTGATACATTAACAACCTACATGTTGGAAAATGTTGTGGAATCTATCTTTACATCTAGTTCTTGTTCCAAAGGTTTGTTGAACTTGTCATTGCACCAAAAGATCAACCTGTCAATTCCCAATACAAGCTTCGGTTAAGAACCATAGGAGGCAGTTAAACCATGTCACAAACCCAAGAATTAGTGCTACAAGGAAGACCAAGGGTCATACCTTGCAACAATCTCCCCAGCACAAGTGCGGGGTTTGAACCTGTGACCAGCTCTGATACCAATTGTTGGACTTGTCGTTGCACCAAAAGATCAACCTATCAATGCCCAATACAAGCTTCGGTTAAGAACCACATGAGGCAGTTAAACCATGTCACAAACCCAAGTGTTAGTGTTGCAAGGAATACCAAGGGTCACACCTTGCAACAAGGTTGTGGAATCTAGCTTTATGAATCATGACTATGAAATTCAAATTATAAAACATCTAGTTCTTGTTCCAATGTCTATTGAGTATATACTATATTTTCATTTTTATTTTCATTGTTTCTATGTTCACTAGTTCAATAAAATCATTGTAATGTGTTTAAACTTTAAACTTTACTTATTCCTTAGGCTTCTATAGTTATACATCTTTTTATAACTAATTTTTCAAGTACTATATATATTCCAGCACACTGCTCCCCCACCACCCCTTTGTTGTCATCCCCCCACCCCCCAAACTTAGACCCTTTCGTCCCTGCATCCCTAAGATGCGTCCCCTATTGTCCCCCCATCCACATCCCCAAAACTCCATGGAAAACTAAGAAAAATTAAAATCAAATCCTTGTGCTTTGGTTTTGAAACCTTATACTTTGACCTCAAAGATATGGCTTTTCAAATTTGACTTATTTTTGTTATTAACTAAAACTTTGAAAGTTGTATAGTGTCATAATTAAGACATTTATTTCTATGTAAGTTTAAAATTCATGAATAAGATCAATTTAATTGATGTAAATTTTGAAGGAAATATTAGTAACTTGAAATATTATCAATAAGAGATAAGTTTAGTATTATAAAGGAAATTGGTAGTACGTTTGATTCAAGATTAAATTATCAATTCAATAAATTGAATACACATAGTGAGTTAAATCATAATATTGTATTTTTCTTCTCCCTAGTTTTAGCTTTTCTCATCCTTTTTAATTATGGAGGTTTGAAATAAATTATATTTATCATTTATTGTTTATATTTAAACCTCATTTGATTCAAAATATAAACCCATTAGTTTTAATTTTCAATTTATTTCATTAAATAATGTTATAAAATCCATTATATTTATTTCCTTAAGTAGTTAGCATTTAAAAATTATTAAATCTGGTCTTATTTGAAGGGAGAGAAGTATTGATATTAATTGCCTTATGAAAGATGTGCAAAGTTTAAATCTTTAAGTCTCAAAATTGTAAATGATTTAAAATATTTTAGTCATGCAAGTTGTATTTAAAATGCTTAGCTATGGAAAGATTGTTTTCTTTGTGTCTATGGAAAGTTACCTTCTCAGACAGGTGTTGAATGCGCATAATCAAGGAGCATAGATTTTTCTATTCTAAATCTACTTTTTTTTTTGTAGACAAAAAAATGTTATGCTTAGCCAAGCTATTTAGACCATTGAGATAAATGGAATTATTTATATATTATTGCTCTCTATCATATCCTAATATCGATTATAGCATGGTCTAGTATGATAGAAATACATGTAGATATGTTATGCACGCATAAGAATCCATCCTATTTGTCGATTTCTTTTTGCTAAGCATCTTGTGCAGGGTCAGTGGTTCTTCATGTCAGGAAGAACTCTCAGGGGAAGCATAAACTTCATGGTTGGGTAGAAAAAGTGTATGGATCATATTCTCGTCCTTTCAAGAGTTACAGGATGATATATGGATTGGACTATTGATGATTCCAGTATTTATGTATAGTACTTGTACTTCACATTGTACTATTATGACTTATAGGCAATTTGTTGCCTAAGTCAATTATTGTATCTTATTATCTTAGGTATTTATGATGTGTATGAATGATATGTCATATGATGACATAATTTGTATGGAGATATTTCCCTTTATTGATATGAATGAAATTGTTTCTTGTCATTATGATTTATTTAACATTATTTGAGATCAGTACGTTACATTAGAGCACTACAGGATTTGACACCATTTTTTGACGGTCGTTCGTCGGTCGTTCAACAAATCTCTGTCGGAAGAGCGACGCAATGGCAAAAAAATTTCCGTCGCTATTTTTTCGTCGCAAGGCCGATGAAAAATTAAACGTCGAAATAACGGCGAAGAATCGTCGGTCAGAAACATCGTGACATACGTCGGGATTTTGTCAAAATATCGACGAAAACTTTGTTTATCCACTGACGAACTGCACCAGAAGTTCGTCGTCGGCTCGACGAAATGGGCAAACATTTAGCGTGGAAACATGGAAATTTTGTCGAAATAGCGACGAAATACAAAATTAGTAGCATCGAAAGAACACCAAAAGTTCGTCGAATATGCGACGAAAAAGGCAAGTAGTAGCGTCGGAAGAACACTAGAAGTTCGTCGAATGTTCAACGAAATAGTCGTCGCAGCTATAGAAACTTCGTCGAGGCTTTCTGTTCATTCGTTGGTTGTTATCATCGAAATTGCGACGAAGAAGCAAAATTTAAAAAATATATATATATTATATATTCGTGGAAATGTACCATTGCGGAGACTGACGACTGATCATACATACAGACTGCATATTGGTTTGATGCTTCAAACGATGCATTTCTTATATTGAAAAAGTGC